>VZTO01018532.1:0-37698 GCA_013400615.1 Syrrhaptes paradoxus | reverse complement strand
TACATGGACCCTTGGAAATTCTGACAGTGTGGTTTCCTAACAAAACCTCACTGCACCTTGTCCAGTTCACCAACTCTCCTATCAGTTTCTCAACCAGTAGTTTTGAAAATTCACTTTGGGATTTGTAGATACCTTACAGTGTCATGTCTGGCACTGCTGGCAACCCAACAGGATAAAAATTACAGATCATCAGAGCAAAATCTGGCTTCTGCAGCCAGAAAGCAGTTATGGACATATAACTGTATGCCAGCATTGCTGGTTCCAGCCATATGTAATCAAAGCTCTTGTTTGTTCCGAGGAATCTTACTGCATGGTGGAATTATTGACTTTAACAGACTGTCTAAATAATGGCTTCTGTCTTAGGTTTGGTTGGCTAAGAGTTTTGTTTTTTTTCCTGAGATTGTGTCAGAAGATTATGGAGGTTGTGAAAAGACTTACCAGGGTAGAAATAAAGAGGCATAATAGGATCTGCAGAAAGCAGAGAGAATGAGTTTTAATGAGGGAAAGAGAAGGGAAAAGGAAAAACCTTCCTATAATTAGATTTTACTTTTTTTTGTACAGATAAATTTTAAAAGCATAAAAAAATTGAAGTAACTAATGGAACAAGTAAAACAATAAATGGACTGACAAAAATGTCAGCTGTATAGTTATGTGTTTATTATCACAGAAACAAAATTTCATCTACATAGTACTAAAAATACTGACTGAATTATATACTGACTAAAAATATTGACTGACTGCACCACTGTGTAGTGCTCGACATGCTAGAAGGAGGGGATGCCATCCAGAGGGACCTGGACGGGCTTGAGAGGTGGGCCAATACAAACCTCATGAAGTTCAGCAAAGACAAGCACAAGGTCCTGCACATGGGTCAAGGCACATCCCAAGCACAAATATAGGCTGGGCAGAGAATGGATTGAGTGCAGCCCTGCGGAGAAGGAATTAGGGGTGTCAGTAAATGAAAAACAAACATGAACCGGTAGCGTGCAATCGTGGCCCAGAAAGCCAACCGTACCCTGCATCAAAAGAAGTGTGGCCAGCAGGTTGAGGGAGGTGATTCTCCCCCTCTGCTCTGCTCTTGTGAGGCCCCAGCTGGAGTACTGTGTTCAGCTCTGGGCCCCCAACGCAAGAAGGATGTTACACAAGACTCAGTGCTGCATGAAATTCCTTTGCATGCCTCATTCAAATGTATAAACTCATTGCAGCAAATAGTATATTGAACAAATATTATTTAATTTGCTTTATACAGATGGTCTGATTATTCTTATTTGACATAATTTGTGAAAAAGCTTACATAAACTTATTTCTGCCTTCAGATTTCTTTTTAGAAATACTAGCCCTCCTGATACATTAACCCTCTTTATCTTTTAGACAATGGTCTTGCTCATCTAATTTTAATGGCATTCATTTGATTTTGTGATTAGATGATCCTACAAAAACCTTACATAATGGGCAGGTGACCATTTCTATTGTGATATATTGGTGGTGTTGTTTTGGGGTTTTCTTTTTTTTATTTTCTGTAATCCCTGAAAATAAATTTCAATCTTAGAAGTGTTAATGAAATTTTATATAAAAATAGGCATCTGATCTCATAGCATTAAAACAAATAGCAGCTTCATTATCAGCTTTACAGAAAGTAGTATCAAGTCCATCCTTATTTCTTAAACTGTACGCATGGTTTTAAGATGCTCTTTCACTGATTTTTAAAAGCATTTTATAGAAATAATGAGGACCTTTCACAGAGCTCACTTAAGTTTTATAAGTTATAAGAATGGTTTTACTTTTTTTTTTTGTCTTGTAGAATCCTATATTGAGCAAGTCCTTCATGATTAAGGCTTTCATAAATAGATTTTTTTTTCAGCAGAATGCTCATTTTTTCATCTATTTGTCTAACTCAAAGGCCATGTGTCAACTTGTCACTGTGATAACAATAACTTTTAAGTTAGACATTCAGAAAGGCTTTCTGATTTAGTAAACTAAAGTTTTGTAAATGTCAAATAAACTGCCTGTCCAGGGTATTTTATGGTGCTGCTCTACAGACACTGGAAATTCAGGTTTTGAGGCTGGCTTCAGACTGCATTGGAAATCTTATATTTTCTTCTCTCCTATGATTACTCCTTGTTTCACAAACGATTCCATTGCACTCCCCTCAGTGGTGCTTCACTTCAAGATCTCCATCTTTCTTACTGTCCTAATTCTTCAAGATCTCTTCTATTCTTAGAACTTCCCAATTCTCTGCTCTTCAAAACAAATGAGTAATAAGGCAAGCCTAAACACAAATAAATTATTTACCTGTGGGTGGAAAAAAAAATGATAAAATACAAATGGGAGTGAAAATAAGGTGGTAAGAGACTTTTTTATGGCATTCAGTCATAAACAACCAAAACAGTTTTCAAAATGTGACTTACTCTCTTGAGGTTAAAGGTTATTTTTCATACTTGAAGCTGTGCAGACAATAAATGCATTTTAACAACTCTACCAGGATATTTATGCTCCAGAGTTTGTTGCATTGATTTTTGAACCAATATGCAAAAAAGGTATGTTTAATGTTTGCACTAATATGAAGTCTCTGAAATGGCAATAACCAGTGCAGACCAGTAACAGTTTTCCTGGAAATACAAATTATCATCTCTTTAATGCCACTGCCTCCTGCAGGGCTGTGAGCTTTGTTCCATCGGGAAGGAAGAACCCTGCCTCTGTTCATGGGAGGATCTCAGTCTGTGGATAGATCTGGGGATTAAACAAAGCTGTTTTCGAAGATTTTAGTTTCATCTGAGACCTTTACAGATTAACTGTGGTAAATAGGGTATTCAGCTTTGCAAAGAGAGGGCTAGTAACAACACATTTAAAAAGAAGACTGCATGTAATGTTACAGGAATTACTTGAAAAAAATTTATGGCACTTACCAAGGGTACTATATGATAATGCATTTTTTGATATATATGAAGTGATAGTTTTCTTGAGCACATGCACATGCTGTGATCCTTCATGTGAGTATAACTCAACCTTCATTATACACCATCCTACATTCCCCGTAAATACGTGGTATCTTTTTTTTAATTAACATCTTTTCTTCTCAAATAGATTAAGCTGTGGAAATAAGGGAATGTACCTTCCAGTTTAAATTCGAAAGAGTTTGTATCATTGTGATTTACCAGTATGGGCTATATATCTAACTTAGATTTTGCTTTCATGACACTTGAATTTAACTCACAGATTAGAAAGCATAAATATATAGACTTTGACGAGCTGCAGGATGCAGACAGCTCCTCTCACAAGTCATATTACACTGCTACAGGAGTTTTGCCATTATCTTCAATCAGTGTAGTACCAATCCTATCAGCAATTGTTTCCATTTGAACTGTTACTTGCCTAGAGTAATTTTCTCATCTTTCAGTGTGCTATATGCACATTTTTCCCCAGGGAGAAAAAGAGGCTTTTGTGCAAAATCAGGAGCTGTAGTTGTATACAAAGAAGTGTCAGATAACAGGGAGCATCAAGCACTTATCATATGGATGCTTCCAAGCTTGAGCAGCTACTGGGATATAGAACATTCTGCAGAAGTCATTGAGACTGAGAGGCCATCTTCAAAAGGTGCATTGGACAAAAAAACAATAAATAAAAGTTTGTTTGATTGGTCCAGTCAGTAATCTCATGAAATGAAGCTTTTCATTTCATGTTGTGTCTACACTTGATTGAGCAAGTAATTTTAATACATCTTGAAATAGAGTACTCTACTCTTGAGATTGCCATTTGTAAGAACATGGATGAAACGAGGAAATAAAGGGAACAGATCACATTGTAATGAAACTCTTCCTACTGACATCATCTTACTGGTTTCACCCTGGGCTGCTAAAAAGGAAATAAATTAGGTGATCTGTTTGGGGAAGTTTTGGAACTAAGAATTATTTAGAGTTAATAGATCTATCACTACTGGTGTAACTCTAACTCTGAAAGAGGAAAAAGAAGAGAGAGCAGAAAATATGAAAGAGAAGAGATGGGATTACTATGCATTATTACCTTATATTGCCCCCAGTAAAGAACATTTTTGTCTTACCTTTCATCTTCTCCTCTGCTTTCCTATATTGCTTTTCCTCCATGCCTTCCTTCTGTCAGTCTTCCCAAGAATCCTCCTTGTCTGCATGCAAACTTACTTAGGAAAATTAGACTTTATAAAAGTCATATTTTTAGAGGATTATTCTGAGGTGTCTGTCTTAGTGTGAGCTGAATTTTCTCAGAAGATACATATTTCTCTTCATTTCTGATCAAGGAAGGCTGATTTAGTTGTCTCACCTTAGGACTCCTGAGTTAGGATAGATAAATCTCACTTAGTCTCCTCTGTATACCTTTTGGCTTAGTATTGCATATGTAGCCTAAGTAACTCTTCAGCTCTTATTTATAAACATTATTTGAGTTTTAATACATATGTATGAAAATGTATTTTCACTGCATTTGGGGTAGCGACATGGGTTTGGAAGTGTGCATTGAAATGATAAAAGAGAATGAAGATAGTCAAGAACAAATTAAGGAAACAAGATAAAATAGTGGAAAAAAAAAACAGGTCTGAAAATTGAAGTTTCCTGAATACTGATGGAATGATAATCCCAGAGAAGTCAGAGGACAATACAAGTGGAAGGGAGCTGCAGATGGTCAAAGAAAAAACTTCAGAATGGTAATCAGCTAAAAGCAGTGCTGAGTAAAGACAATATTGAATGAAGCTTTTGTTTCTTTTAGAAGTAACCTGTATAAAATACAGGTCCGGGCTATGAGCTTCTTACTTGCAGTGATGAGCACTTATTCCCAAAACTAATGCTAGTGACGGCATTGGAGATTCACAGATCTGGGGAAAAAGAGCAATAAAACTAATATGATAAAAGATCAATGATAGTGAGAGCTTGTAACTAGAACTATAAAAGAATAATCTTCATTGATGATGCTCAACTGATATAGGAAATTGCAGGCATATGTTATGGGGCAGCTATAAAATAAAACATTTCTTGCATGACATTCTACTTATAGTTCCCTAAGTCACCAGAGATAGATTTCCCTTGGCAGAAAAACTGTGTACATTACCTGACCTTTCAGAAACAAATGACATTTTCAGTGCAACATGAGTTTATTGATTTTTTTTTTTAGTTTAATGAGAGAAAAAAATTAGAGGGAAAAAGAAAAGCAAAAAAAGCACATTAAATGCTTGTTAAGACACAGTATGGCTTTACGTCAGGGATGGATTATAAAACATTGATAAGAGCATTTTCAAATAAAGTACAAATAAGAAGAATAGATTTTAAATTGTTTAGAAATATTTTTAAACAAAACAGGAAGCAGATCTTATTCAAATATGTAGAAAATATACTGACAAGAAATAAGAATATTACAGCAGAGAAGCAAAAGAAATAAAAAAAGGCCACAGCAGTGCGTCATTTTTTTATATCTTTACAGTTGTATCCTAAGGAGACCCAACTCTGATACACCTGATGCTACTTTCCATGCATGCCACAAAAGTGAAGAGACAATGCCTAAAAGAAACACATCTATCAAACAACCCTGTTAGGGAAGGAAGAATAGATGGTTAGAGCCTAAAAAGACTAATGTTTCAGCAACAACAGTATCGTAATTATTGTTTTAGCCTATTTCTGTTACAAAAATTTTAAACATTATTTTTGAGTGAGGATAATAGAATAATCAGATAACAGAAGCTCTGTAGGACAAGTGCAGGACAAGGGTGGCGTCAACATCAGCGTAGCCCTGCAAAACTTTTTTTCTACCTCTGAGGCACCTGTATGCTGTTGTAAGAACCATCACAAGAATGTAAATGTGTTCTGATGTGATGTACCTGAAATCTAAATGTACCACCTTTTTTCTTAAGTGATGGGAGATGTTACTGGCCTCAAGACAGGTTTTGCAGATCATGCCCTGTGCTGCCATGATGCAAGTTGCTTTTCTAGCATTTGACAGAGCAAATTTAATCCCTATCACATCTTTTATAAAGATTTCTCACTGGAGCTGGTCTTTTCTATTGTTTCCTATCCCAATCCAGATGCCTTCACTCATGCAAAACAGTTACTTTTTCCATTAATAGTGTCAGTAAAATCTGTAAGACTTCCTGTGGAGAAAGATGCTATTTAGTGCAAATGTGACTGAAGAGATAAGAATGCACCCCTTGAAACTCACATGAGGTAGAAATGTGAGAGAAAAAAGTATCAAGTTTGTGCAATCAGTCACAGAAGCCTCAGAATGGAGTTATTTTACATTTGATATTTTGAAGTAGTGTGTCTTACAAATTTTTCCCTTTTTTTTAAGTTGCTGAAACCTACTTGATTTAAAATGGCTGAGGAATTCTCGGTATGTAGAATTGATGAGACTGCCTGGAGATTAAGAGGGAGGAAAAAGGTAGAATTTAGCTTCTATCAAATCACCTGCGTTTCCATTGCCTTCAGTGGAGGTGACCATCATCCTTTTAGATTTGCAGAAAATATGGGAGATGCTTATGTGTGTAACATCCTAATGACTTTTTACAATTCTGGAAACATTATGAACTCTATGTGTGAAATTGTACATATCTTCAATTTTAGGAATAATTTGTATTAGACTGCACTTCATCCCCCCTCCCCCTCCAATAATCTGAATTTCTGGGTTTGGGAACTGGGATTTCCCTTAAATTTGGTACAAGAGCACATTGCATAAGAGGTGAAAAAATAGGGTTTCTACATGAAGGAATTCCCCTTCTATTCCTCTGAATATTTGAAAAATAGATTTCTCCTAATTTCCTTTATTTCCCACCAAAATGATTGAAAAGCATGTATCTTCATATATAGGCTGCATGTGACATTTAAAGTAAATAACATGGAAGGCACATGACAGAATTATTTTCTTGTAATTAGCCCTCATCCTAATCTATAATCCAGAACCCTCCAAATACCCTGTGTTTTTAGCACAATTGAATCAGATCTAATACCACTGACACAGCAGAAAATTATACATTCGTAGGAGAAAAAGAGAGGCCTGTAACTATCATTTCAGATTCAGGTGACTCCCTTGAATAATATAAAACTTGGTAATATAAAATTGTGTTCAAGGCAGAATCAGCTGTACCCAAGTCATTCATAGTAGATATTGTCTGACCTGTAATCAAGAATATCTGAAGAGGAAGACATTAATGAAGAACAGTCTTCCAGTTCTTCATTATTCTTACTGATAGACTTTTTTTCTTTATTGATTAAATCTAGAGTCATGAGATTATGGAGAACAGGATTATTCTGGAGAAGTCTTTGATGTGCTGGAGAACTTGTCCCCGTTTCCTGATTTTCTAAGACCTGTTCCTCAGTTTTGACTGCAATTGCTCACTCCACCTTTCGTTGTAGGTCACCATCATTCCTATTCATTTCCTGAGGCTCTCTCCAATTCATGTACATGTTTCTTGGTTATGGT
The DNA here is from genome assembly GCA_013400615.1 of Syrrhaptes paradoxus. Lineage (NCBI taxonomy): Eukaryota > Metazoa > Chordata > Aves > Pterocliformes > Pteroclidae > Syrrhaptes > Syrrhaptes paradoxus. Next base: position 30,267 of record VZTO01018532.1, on the reverse strand, counting down.
GCCTAGAGATGATCACAGTATACCATCTAAAAGTCTTATGGATGATGAGTAATGCTGCAGGATAGATAGACCGTTATAAAAGAAATGAGAAGAATCTTATGTGAAAATATTTCAAAGCATATAGTGTGCAGGTACCTTGATCTTGAAAGTAAGATTTTTACCTCAGAAAGAATATATGCCATGCTGAGCCCAATACTAGATGGTTTTACTTACTACAGAAAACCTTCTGTCCCTAGTTGCAGGCTCCCAGTTCCCACTGACTTTGAAAATATCAAACTGCATCAAAGTTAGATTTGTTTTAAGATCAATAAGCCTCCAGAGGTTCAGGGTAGCATATACATTTTTCTTTCTCTTTTTCCCAGCTTACAAAACAGAACTAAGAGTATATCTAGTTTCACCTTCATGCTGAAGGCAGGACAGAAATCACTGAATCTATAGGTCTGCATAGTCAGAGTTCTGTGGAGTGTACTTTATGATCCTGTATAGAAGACACATAAAGAAGAGCTTTAAAGTAGGAAAGATGGGGATGGAAAAGGAGCTGATTTAGAACTTGTGGGTGAAGATTAAGAAGCAGACCTCTATGAGTGACATTGTAGTGCGTGTCTGCTACAGGCCACCTGACGAGGAAGAACAGTTAATTTGTTGAGGCCTTTTACAGGCACCTAGAAGTAGCCTCACGTTCACAGGCCCAGACCAAGGCTGCCATGAGGGACCAGCCTGATTATCTGCTGGAGGGACAACATAGCAGGACATAAGTAATCTAGTAAGTTCCTGGTTAGCATTGATCACAGTTTCCTGACACAACTGATAGAGGAGCCAATAAAGGCAGATGCTCTGCTGGACCTCCTACTTACAAACAAGGAAGGGCTCATTGGGGAAGTGAAGGTCTGTGGCGGGTTAGCCCTTGGCTGGGGGTCAAACCACACACACCCGCTCACACAGTCCCTGCCCCCACCCAATAATATGGAAGAGAATTAAAGAGGTAAATGGCAAAGAGGACTCATGGATTGAGATAAGGACAATTTAATAACTAAACTACAATAATATTGGAAATANAGTTAATGATCCCCTTGGAGAGGGAGGATCCCGAAACTCACGGAACGGAGATCACGAGTGTCCCGGGCTCTGAGAGCTACTGGCGTCTGAGGGGGAGGGGGGGAAGGCCTTGGGAGAGCGAATGCAGGCCCCCGAAGCAAGATGATCTGGAGCCCAAGGGAAGTAAAAAAAGAGCAATCTCCCAGGAAGGTCCTCACCTATATACTGGGTATGACGTGCATGGGATGGAATAATAATTGGTCAATCTGGTTTCAATCTGAACCTAAGAGCAAATCCCAGGCTAGCAGCTGGACTGTGTCTCTGCTTGTCTGCTGACCTTGGCAGGAGAACAAAACATCGGGTCTTTATCAGTTTCTCCTGAGCAGGAATACAAAACATAGCTTCTTGCTAGCTATTTATGAAAAGAAGGAAAAAAAAATTAACTCTCTTCTCCTTAACCCACAACAAGGTCAAAGGCAGTCTTGGTTGCAGTGACCGTGAGTCCACAAGCCTGGACTTCAGGAGAGCAAACTTTATCCTCTTTACAGTTCTACTTGGAAGAGTTCTGTGGGATAAGGCCCTAGCAGGAAAAGAGGTCCAAGAAAGTTGGCTGATATTCAAATATCACCTTCTGCAAGCTCAGGACTGGTCCATCCTGAGGATGACAAAAATGCCAGGAGGCCTGTATGGATGAACAAGGAGCTCCTGGCAAAACTCAAACATAAAAAAAACCTCCATAAATACAGAAAATGGAAGCATAGACAGGTAATCTGTAAGGAATATAGAGACACTGTCCAAGTGTACAGAGGTATGGTTAGGCAGGCCACAGCCCACTTGAAGTGGAATCTAGTGAGAGATATCAACTGAAGCTAATGTAAATTGTGAACTGAAAACTTTTTAAGTGGTTCAGTGCTGTTTTATGAAAAAATAGATCCTAGCTATGCTTTGTAAAATTACTTTGCTTGCATACTGTAAAATTCTGCAAGTAATTTTTCAGAAAAATAGTTCAGATTGATTAAATTACGTGCAAAATGCAATATTAAAAATAATTAATGTAGAATTTTAAACCTTTAAACCTTTGTTAATAAAGTGCTCAAGAATGGATGACTGCACAGCAATTTCATGTACTTTTAAAAGGCCGAGTCAATGCTCAACTCATATCTGTTTCGTAAAGTATTTTGTACATAACATAAGTGCATGAATAGAAATGAGGAACATACAGAGGCATGAAGGCCATTTCCCTTGCAGAACCCCCACCAGCATGTGTGATGGCTTTTACAGGAGCAATGGAGATGTCAAATGCCAGGCCTCTCTGAAAGAATATGTTTTATCCAAAACAAAGCAAGTAATATTTTCTAAGATAATCCTATAAGATGTTTGTTCTTAAGATTTCACAAGGTTTACAAGTGTTTTATCCCCTCTAAATAGGAATGTTTTTGTTATTTAAACCATAAGACCTAACTTTCTTTCCTTAGGCATAGATATATACAAAGCCTGAAGTTCACTGATTTAGGATTATAAAACAAAAGCCTAAGAAGTTACAGCTGATTATTCATGGTAGACATATTAAGTCAAGATTGTTATTTATTTTATTGTTTTCTAAGGCTCTGTGCCCAGGGCTTTAAGATGTTTCCTGAATTTTTATTACATTTTACTCTTTTGTTTAATCTGAAGATTAAAAAAAGCAGTCAAGTGTGCCTTGTATCCTACTTGTACATGTATCCTACTAGATTTTAGAATTTATTTTTTTTACTGAAAGAAGAATTGGATGAGGTCACTCAGATTTCAGTCTGCTGAAGTGTACAGTCCTATAATGACACAGAAATCTCAGAATTTGAATTTAGTCTTTATAACAGTTGTAAATGCATGAAAATAACATTTTTTAAAGGAAAATAAGCATATATAATGTCAACTTTTTACTCTAAAAATATTTCAGATTACGGAACAAAAGCTTAGCCATTTTGTGTCCTTTCCTGTGCTTTCAACTCAGCAAATATCAAGACTTAAATCTGAAGTTCAGCAGCTGAGAACAGCGACCATACTGCCTTTCCCCTGGCTGTTCCTCATTAACAGCACAAAATGTGCTTATTTAAATCCATCCTTATCTCCTAATATACAAGGAACAGTGAGTGGCTGAATTCAGTAGCTATTGGACATAGAGTAGATCAGATCTTCCTGTTTATTGANCCCCCCCCCCCAAAGGCTCAGCCTGTTGCCAGCTAATGATCCCCAGACACCGCACTCACAATTCCCCCAAACGGGAAGGGGGAAGGAGAGAAGGGGGGGCGTGGTGCACCGCTCCCGGAGGCACTCACAGAACGGAGATAACAGCCCAAGCATCCCAGGCCAAGAGCTGACCGAAGAAGGGGAAGAACAGTTAATGATCCCCTTGGAGAGGGAGGATCCCGAAACTCACGGAACGGAGATCACGAGTGTCCCGGGCTCTGAGAGCTACTGGCGTCTGAGGGGGAGGGGGGGAAGGCCTTGGGAGAGCGAATGCAGGCCCCCGAAGCAAGATGATCTGGAGCCCAAGGGAAGTAAAAAAAGAGCAATCTCCCAGGAAGGTCCTCACCTATATACTGGGTATGACGTGCATGGGATGGAATAATAATTGGTCAATCTGGTTTCAATCTGAACCTAAGAGCAAATCCCAGGCTAGCAGCTGGACTGTGTCTCTGCTTGTCTGCTGACCTTGGCAGGAGAACAAAACATCGGGTCTTTATCAGTTTCTCCTGAGCAGGAATACAAAACATAGCTTCTTGCTAGCTATTTATGAAAAGAAGGAAAAAAAAATTAACTCTCTTCTCCTTAACCCACAACAAGGTCAAAGGCAGTCTTGGTTGCAGTGACCGTGAGTCCACAAGCCTGGACTTCAGGAGAGCAAACTTTATCCTCTTTACAGTTCTACTTGGAAGAGTTCTGTGGGATAAGGCCCTAGCAGGAAAAGAGGTCCAAGAAAGTTGGCTGATATTCAAATATCACCTTCTGCAAGCTCAGGACTGGTCCATCCTGAGGATGACAAAAATGCCAGGAGGCCTGTATGGATGAACAAGGAGCTCCTGGCAAAACTCAAACATAAAAAAAACCTCCATAAATACAGAAAATGGAAGCATAGACAGGTAATCTGTAAGGAATATAGAGACACTGTCCAAGTGTACAGAGGTATGGTTAGGCAGGCCACAGCCCACTTGAAGTGGAATCTAGTGAGAGATATCAACTGAAGCTAATGTAAATTGTGAACTGAAAACTTTTTAAGTGGTTCAGTGCTGTTTTATGAAAAAATAGATCCTAGCTATGCTTTGTAAAATTACTTTGCTTGCATACTGTAAAATTCTGCAAGTAATTTTTCAGAAAAATAGTTCAGATTGATTAAATTACGTGCAAAATGCAATATTAAAAATAATTAATGTAGAATTTTAAACCTTTAAACCTTTGTTAATAAAGTGCTCAAGAATGGATGACTGCACAGCAATTTCATGTACTTTTAAAAGGCCGAGTCAATGCTCAACTCATATCTGTTTTGTAAAGTATTTTGTACATAACATAAGTGCATGAATAGAAATGAGGAACATACAGAGGCATGAAGGCCATTTCCCTTGCAGAACCCCCACCAGCATGTGTGATGGCTTTTACAGGAGCAATGGAGATGTCAAATGCCAGGCCTCTCTGAAAGAATATGTTTTATCCAAAACAAAGCAAGTAATATTTTCTAAGATAATCCTATAAGATGTTTGTTCTTAAGATTTCACAAGGTTTACAAGTGTTTTATCCCCTCTAAATAGGAATGTTTTTGTTATTTAAACCATAAAACCTAACTTTCTTTCCTTAGGCATAGATCTATACAAAGCCTGAAGTTCACTGATTTAGGATTATAAAACAAAAGCCTAAGAAGTTACAGCTGATTATTCATGGTAGACATATTAAGTCAAGATTGTTATTTATTTTATTGTTTTCTAAGGCTCTGTGCCCAGGGCTTTAAGATGTTTCCTGAATTTTTATTACATTTTACTCTTTTGTTTCATCTGAAGATTAAAAAAAGCAGTCAAGTGTGCCTTGTATCCTACTTGTACATGTATACTACTAGATTTAAAATTTATTTTTTTTACTGAAAGAAGAATTGGATGAGGTCACTCAGATTTCAGTCTGCTGAAGTGTACAGTCCTATAATGACACAAATCTCAGAATTTGAATTTAGTCTTTATAACAGTTGTAAATGCATGAAAATAACATTTTTAAAGGAAAATAAGCATATATAATGTCAACTTTTTACTCTAAAAATATTTCAGATTATGGAACAAAAGGTTAGCCATTTTGTGTCCTTTCCTGTGCTTTCAACTCAACAAATATCAAGACTTAAATCTGAAGTTCAGCAGCTGAGAACAGCAACCATACTGCCTTTCTCCTGGCTGTTCCTCATTAACAGCACAAAATGTGCTTATTTAAATCCATCCTTATCTCCTAATATACAAGGAACAGTGAGTGGCTGAATTCAGTAGCTATTGGACATAGAGTAGATCAGATCTTCCTGTTTATTGATTTGTAAAGAACAGCCTAGCACTGCTTTGGCAGCTCTGAGTCAGTGGGAGAAAATAAAGAAGCTTTTCAGCTCTTGGGAGGAGAATTGCTGGGTAACATTAAAGAGTGTCTTGTAGAAACCAGTTTCTTTTGATATGCAGTCAAATTGGATGTGATTGGAGTCAAGGTCAGGAGGCTGTGGAAATGCTATGAATATGGTGAGGGAATTAAAGGAGTGGTTTTTTAATAAGCATTGTATGTATGCATGCTTATTGATACAGAAAATTGCCTTTCTCTTTTCATCAGAACAGCCTTTGGTGAAGCAGATTGTGTATCATTTTGCTGCTGTAATAAATATAGCTGTTTAGATTAGAATCTTCTATTCTTTTACTTCTTTTCTTCCCATTTTTCCTCAGAATCCCCAGCATATTCAGCCGTTCAACAATTTTAAGTTTAAGTTAAGTTTTAACTCTTTGTATTTTTGCATTTTTTAACTAGGGATCTCATTTTCTGCTGTCTCATGTTAATAAGTAGTAAAAATTGTTACTCTCACACCTTCATATAATTTGCCTGTATTTGGGGCGGCATAATTATGTAATTAGTGTCTATGTATTGTGCCGCATGTGCCCTTAGTTGCCTTTACAAAAAGGATGTTATTCTGACCTCAGAAGAGTTTATGCTGTTGCTGTGTTTCAAATTAATAAAAATTTGAAGAAGTTAAGCTCAAATGTAAATGTCTAATAGCACTGAGTGGGATAGGTGACATCTACCTGACCTCCCCACTCTTCTGTTGATGATCTTAAAATAGAAAGTGATTTGACAAAATAGAACTTAACAAAACCTATTCCCTCTTCCCTTTTTGAAGTTGTGTTCGTGGTGGATTAAAAGGTGTTCTAATATTTGCCTATATTTGGTATATTTTATTCAGAAGTGAGAACATTCAGTGAAACCTGATGAGGAAAAGTTTAATTTTCTTTTAAGGAAGAAAAAAAAAATTTCTCAACACTTTATGTTTAAATTCTAGCACTTGGCTAGCATGTCAGTAGGCCCAGTAATGATGAATCAGGAAGAGGGAGAACTGAAAAAGCAGCTCCAGCACACCTTAATAGTTGGTGTTAGGTACTTTTTGAGAATGTGGAAAATATTGAGAATCAAACAATTTCATTTTCCTTCTTGATCTTGGCCTGTTTTGCAGTGTGGACATAAACACAAAAGAATGCTTTAGATGTAATAAAAATGTTCTCAGTTAAAACCCAGAAAAATATTAAAAGAAAAAATGAGAGAGAATTTAGTAGTAGAGCCAAGTCAAATCCATCAATCCTAATTCTGATTTCAGTAGAGCTGTTATAACAAGTGTTTCCAAGGTTGAACCCCTACAGTAGGTAAAGTACTTACAAACTATTCCTAACAATTACATGACATAGCTTTGTTTTTGTTGTTGTTGTATTTTGTTTATGTGAACCGGATTATATATTCAGTTTACATGGCTGCATTCAAATGATGGGAAACAGAACTTGTTTCATCAAATATTTTTAAAGTCTTTAAAGGAGAGGAACTTTAAATAATATTTTTTATAATTCATTCATTTGTTCAACGGAAGCTGTTTATGTCCCCTGACAATATCACTTAAAATCAATATATGATTTTTAGAATTACTATCTTCAGCTTCAGATATATTTACTGCACTGCTCTGGTTCTTTCATTTGTTATGGTTGAAAGAAGATAAATGTTATGTAAAACAATGGATTAAATAAATAATGAAAATCCATGTCTCTTCAAGCATGCATTCCCAGTGAAGAAAAACAACAGTTCAAGTATCCCAATTGCAGAAAATCCTGATGCTTGTTTTTAAGTCAAAAACAGATATAGAAAGATTTTTGGTCAGTTAAAACCAAATTCTCATATCTTGATTCAGATAAAGCAATAGCTGACTTTTTAGAAATCCACCTACAGATTTTTTTTTTTTTGGTAACATTACTGTAGAAAATTTTAGCTAAAAGATACCCAAATCCAATCCACAGTCCCATCTTGCATGTTATGTACTGGTAACAGTGTCTTTATTGCTTCTTTGCATATTAGTTTGGCTAAGCTGATACAGGTATGAAGAGACTACTGAAGTCAGAAGACATATATTTCCTTTGGCTATTGAGACATGGAAGGAGGGGTATTTGCAAAACTTCATTAACAGTATATGTGTTTTCCTCCATTCCTTTATCCAGCCTTCTTCTATCTGCAGTTTCAGAAGTCATCCTGAGTTCAGCCTCTTCCTAGGCTTAGTTTTGTCTAGCTAAGCAATCAGCAAGATTAAACAGAAAAGCATAGATCGTAGGACTGAGCCAGCGTGTGCCTACCTTAAACCTACCAGTCTAAATGTTGCTCTGTAAGCAATTCTGAATTTAAGAAAGCAGTGGGAGTAAGAACAGAGGCTACATGATGATACGCTAGTAGCTGAGCTATGTGGGGAGGTGCTGGTCAACAAGGACTATCAAAAAATCACATTGATCATGTCTGTGTATAGGAAGCCAGAGGAGAAAAGCTGCATAGAAACAGAGGAAGCTGCAGGAAAAGCATCTGAAAAAATGGCTTGAGGAAAGAAAGGAAAGAGGGGCTTTTTCGTCATAGTGTCAGTTTTGAAACTGTAAGCAAAGAAATCATGACCTGATGTTAAATTTTTATTGTGTTTAGTGAAACAAGATTTTGGGGGCTAGGGATTAACAAACACTGCCATATCAAAGAGATAGTTGATTCTGTCATTATTTTTCCCTTCTAACTGAATCATGCCCAGTTATTATACAATTGCACCTTCCTACCACCAACCAATAAAGTTTTAAAATATGGATTGCTTTTTACTCATACAACCTATTTGTTCCCTTGTAATGTATCTCACAATTAGGACACTAAAAACCAGATCAAACACTTTTACCTTCTGCTTTGCCAGTGTTGATACAACACTTTTTCTTACAGGCAATATTTAAGTTTTGTGAATCTGGTTCCTATCAGTTATTTTGCTTAATACATTTCTGAAACATTCTATCATTAATTTAAAACATTTTTCCTTTTTTTACCTTATCCTATTCTTAGGCCTAATTTAATGATGGTATCCTTTTACCATATAGGCTATAAAGCTACTGGTAGATGCCATTCTTACACTATGGAATCTTACAGCGACCACCCCCTCTTAACTGCTTTCTTGATTCTTAAGTCCACTAGGATTTTCAAGGATAAAGATAAAACCAGTCTTACAACTAGCATCTGTGTTTTCATGCAGTGTTTTCATGAGGAACAACATGTTCTTCAAAGGACTCTTCCAAGGAAAGGGTCAAAGGGATAAAATTTGACTGATTAAAAGAACAGAGAAATGTTTGTACTAAATGGTCTTTGGTTACCCTCACTTCAGCACTTGGATAAAATATGGTTGTCATGTCCACATTAAGAGAGATAACTTTTCATGTGCTGATTTATAATAGTATAGTCTCAAAAAGTACTTTTGAGGTAGTTGTGTAAAAGTATTAACATAGAGAAAAGTTTCTGACCTCAATACTGGCAAGTAACAGTTGTATTCTCTTCAGGGACATAAAGCCAGGCCAATTTTCTATACCTTTATTTACCTGTCTTTTCTTTTTCAACTTGTTCTAGCATCAGTTAAAGTTGAGAGGGAAAAAAAACACCAAAAACCAAATGCAAACCTTTTTTGACCTCCTTTCTTTTGGATAAGACACATTAAATCTCAGTTAAGCCCTGAGGGTTAATGATTGTTGCAGAAGCCTGTTTAATTTTAAACAAAATGTTCTCTAATGGAAAAACTATCTGACTATAATAGCTACTTGTTAGTTGTTTAGAAGAGAGTAATTCTTTTTTTTCTTCTCTCCTAACAGGTGGCCATTGAGGACCGCGTCAGGCAACTGCACGAAGCTCACAGGGATTTTGGCCCTACTTCCCAGCATTTTCTTACCAGTGAGTAGTTTCCCATTTTTCTTGCACAGCTTGCACACACACTAAATTGATATTTTTGTAGCCACGTGCTGGTTATCGTTGCTATGAGTTTCTATATTATAATGTTTTTCTTGTTTTCATTACTGGGAGCAGAAGACTGTCAAATAAGTTCATATAGCCCAGGGTAAAAGAAAAATATCTGCCAGTATCAAGTCTGCTTGTCCATGCATCTGTCAATGCAAGGCTTGTCTTCATTGTTTGAAGGCTCCCTTTTAGGACTAGCAAATTAAAATGGTATTAAAAATTGTAAGAGTTTCTGATGATTGTAACCCAGAAAGGATTCAAAGAAGTTTAAATTTGGTTTCTCCGTTCAAAGAAATACTCAGCTCCAAAAAGGGGCAAAATAAGACCTGCAAGAAAAATATTTTGCAGGATTTGATCACTTAGCAGAGCAGTGAGAGGATCAAAACCATAGTGGGAAAGCTGGCAGAAGGATGGCAATTAAGTAAACTTTTTACAACTCTGCATAAAATATAATTGCCAGTAATATTCCCACTCCACCTCCACGCACACTCTTTTATCAAGGATGTTTTGAAGTACACTGAAAGACAACTTGAAACACCTTCAAAGCTCCAAGGCAGTGACTAAAGTGAAGCTCCTTAAAGGCCGTGTCTTTTCTATTGTACTTCAATTAAGGAAAGTAAACAGTAAAACTTTATTTAAGAGATTATATCAGCAGAACAGAACACAGTCGCAGAATAATGGTCTCCTACATGCCGAGTGACAAGCTATCCAGACATCAGAAATAGATGTTACTGTTATTGCACAGCTACATTCACGGTGGGGTAGAGGACAAACTTTTCTTCAGCTGATACCACATTGTAATTGTAATCAGTTAACCATTTTTCCACTTAAAATCTCAATGGGAAACTGAAAATTCTCAGTTGGGTGAACTGCAAATTCAAAACCAGAATCAATGTTGTGCCATGTAAGCACAATGAAGGCTCACAATGATTCAACCCTTCATCTTATTTTATCAAATTATGATCCTATGAAGAAATAAGCCCTATTTTTGTAATGTCTACTACTTTTTCAAAATGTCTTTTAATTAACCCTTAATCACGGGGAATAATTTGTCAGCTCAATCTTGACAAGTCTGATTTGCAGTTATATATATATTGAACATTGTGAGAGTTGTATTCATGTCATATACCTGTAATATGTAAGCAGATGTCTCTTTTTCTTATGACACACAGTGCGTTCCTGGTGAAAGAATACATTTGAAGGGTAAATTAAACAAGCCTATATTTCAGTCTGGAAGAGATTATACTGACCTGAGCTACATTATCACACTTAACATCATGTCATTGTTCTGTGCCAGTGCTGAGTGTGGACAGGCAACTTATCCGACAGTTATGTCCTAGACCCATTCCACATTAATACTGATAAAGCAGATCAATCTAAAAGTTGCTCAGTGTTATGATAGTCATCTCTTTTAGCCCACCCACCAATAGTGAGACACTACATTATTCTTCTGTGTACTAACCAGAATGAGCAAAGAGTGGAAATCATTCTGGACACTTCTCACCAATTGAGGATCACTTTAGGAAAAGGAGCTAGGTGAAAACATGTTGATGTTCGAAATAGCCAAATCACTGAGAAAAAAAAAAAGGCTTGTATATTTGTTTGTTCTCTCTCTCTTTCTTAGGTGTGTGTGCAAATACACGTGCAAATGTATATTCTTACATGTGCATGCAAAAGTTAGGTATTTGAAGCACTGAAAATATCTACAGAATCCTTCCCAAGTATGAGTGTTCAGTCACAGAAAACTGCCAGTGCATCTATCAGTCCCATCTTTCATTAGCATAAAATTCCAAAGCCATCCAGTTCCCCAGTATCATGCACCATTACTGCACCTGAGGAAAATACCATGCTTTTATATGCTTTTCACATACCACCTCTGCCGCATCCCTAAACTGATGGAAGCACATCAATTGGAGTGTTAGCACTGCAGGAGAGAGTGCCAGAGTTTTTGCCATCTAGCACTAGTCTTGTTTCTATACGTGTACTTTTGGGGATGAACAAGTCAGACATAAGGATTTGCCAAACAGAATCGGGCAGGTCAAATGAAGGTGAATTTAATGGCTTGTAAATGATCTTTCAGTGCATGGCACACGGAGTCCAAGTGGGATCAGTCCAGCTGTGACAGCAACAGTGGAATGGTGAATCATGGTAATTCTGCTCTCTGGTTTTATTTTGTAAGCTCAACTCACAGAGCATTTTTTATCTAAGGAGCTGAGATACATATAAGATCAATGCAAACTGTAATATGTAAGGAAAATAAGCCATTTATTGGCTAGTTCATACCTAATTTATATGCCGTTAATAATCAGTTCATCAAAGTCAGCATCAACTTCCCCTCTACCGCCTATGCTTGCTTACCTTAAGACGTGAGTGATGATCTTCAGCTCCCAACTGTGTTTATGTAGTTATATGAAAAATTGTCCTTTTAGAGTTGATCTAGCTCTAAGTAGTTCTGCAAAAAGGGTGGTACTGAAGTCAAATTCACATTAAATCAGTGACTGAATTACATTTCTCTGCTATCTAGAAGAAATGAATATGAGCTGCTAATCTGCAGTAATGTTTTTTATGTGTTTGTTATTATTTCACATGTAGAAATTACAGCATCATCTGTCTGTTTCTGCTTAGCTGGAACTGAAATGGCATAGGGCTGTTGAAAACCTAGCACAAAAGTAAAGGGGGAGTGATGCAGGGACCTCATATTTGTCATGACTCATGCAGGCAAGGAATCAAGTGGTAGTCCCCATTTCTATGCACTTGCAGCCTGTTCTAAGAGCTGTTCTTATAGCTATTTCTGAGAGAGAGGGAAGGAAGGTGTGAGCTAGAGAGATAAGGAGTGAAAAAGGGGGGAAAAAAGTCTCCTGTAACATTTTTAATTTAGGGACAATTTTTCTCTATTGTTCTTTTGTGTAGTTCAGCCTTCTCTTTCCATTCTTTCTTCTATATGACCAGGTGTTTATACTGTGGTACACGATAATTTCGATGTCTCCTGGTTGTGAGTTTAAAAAGTAATGACAAAAGAGCTGGTATACACTTGTGTCTCTGTACCAAGGCTTTGGGCTGTCCTCAAGGATAAAGGGCTGAGACCAAAACTGGCCCTTCTCTGCTAGCATGTGAACTCGCCTCTCTCCAGGCCTCCTACATTTTTTGCTGGGCTCTCTCACCTCAGTCCTTGATCTTCTGATGAGTCCTTCATGCTTCCCCAAGCTCATTTTCCTCTGACAGTCCCCACAGAGTTCCAGCTCCTCCTGAGTTTATTCCTCGCCAGGGAGAGAGGCTCCCAGCATTCACAGCAACAGTTCTTCAGATAGAGCTGATAAATGTCTTATGTGTGCAAGACATTATATTGTGAATCCATGGAGTGAGTTCACTGATTTTGAAGGTTTTGCTGTTTAATTAGAATGATCTCAATCGGGGTGTGAAAAAAATAGCAAAAATAAAAATCTCCTTTCTATTGAAGATAAACTGGTAAATATTTAGCAAAGTAAATTTAAAAATCTGTGATCCTTTCAGGGATGATGGTGCTTAATTTGGAAACTATATACAGTAACTGAAGTGTGAAAAAGAATACCTGTAGATTTCAAACATAATGCCAGCTCCAGTTTTCAGTGACTCCTCTGGAATAATTTTACTTTTTTGACTTCTCTTTTATTTTTATCTGTGATGCTGCCTTTTATAAAGAATGGGATTCATTGTCTCTTGTCGGAGGACCCACCTATATTTGTCACAACAGTTATTACTTTTTTTTGTGATGCAATAAATGAGAGGTAGGATTGATGTCAAATTGTTTTTAATATCATTTGCTGTGCTAGCCAACCTTCCATCAATCTTATTTTTAATGGGATAGCTCATTCACGTGCATTACTTGTGAGTGCTGAAAAATAGAAAGTCTTACATCCTTTAATACCATAAGCAAACCTTGTAATTTGCTGTCCAGCTCCAGTATGAGCTATCTGTTAGCTATCTGTTGTCGTGGGTTAAGCAGAGGAGAGTTAATTTTTTTTTCTTCCTTCCTTCCTCTTATGACCTCCTTAACCCACGACATATGTACAGCACATGAGTGATGTGACTTTTTTTTTCTTCCTTCCTTCCTCTTATGACCTCCTTAACCCACGACATATGTATAGCACATGAGTGATGTGATTGCATGAAATAATGCTCAGATATAATGGGCAGTTACCTGAAAGTGCAACTGGGAGATCCCAGGCACTGCTTGTGATTCCCAAACTCAGAGAAAATGGATTTTCATCAAAGCGAAGAACCTGGAAATACCAGGAACAGAAAGAACATTTAGTTTTGCAAGTCTAAAAGGCTGATTTACATCTAGCTAACATTTTGTGATTTGTATTTCACAAGCTACAAGCTTCTGCTACCTGGATACATCAGTACCAGACTTTTGAGTCTACTAAATATGTGGTAGGAACTATATTTTAACTGGATATACCTAACTTTGCCTTTAAGTTTTGGACTTCCAAGTGGGAACAGCACTGACTTCAACATGAAATGAGGCAACCATAGCAGCTTTCATTCAGAAACAGACAGGTTACAGACGTTGGAGCCAAGAGATCAGAGTGCATCTGCTGCATTTCATGTCAGACAATAGTGGCTTAAAAATAAAAACTAAGATCACAGGACTGGGCTATGTAACTTGGGTCTGTCCTTCTCTAGATATGCTCAGAGCTGTTAGGGTTTGGATCTGGTTTTTTCCTTCTTTCTGTGCTTGTGTTTGCCTTCAGTTATTTAAGCCACTCTCCTGAGAAACTGGACATGTGGGTCTGAATTCCTTCAAGCTGGGAGTGAAGTCAAATACTCTCATCTCTCACCTTCTGGGTGAGCGCTTAGATTATTATGCAAAGCAAAGATTAGTGAAGTTCTTTTTTGCACAGGCAGGCGTCTTTAAAAGGGCAAATCCTGCTGATTAAGACATCTGACGCTAAAAATGACAGGGCTCTAGGACTCTTAAGACACTTAACCCATCCACCTGATAGATTATTTTTCAGTGCTAACAGCTATATCTTCTCTCTTTTCTCTCTTCTGTCTCACTTCATACATTAAATTGTCTTCCAGATATCACTTTTGACATGCAGACATTAAAGACCATGTCCATTCATCCATGTCTTTTGGATATATGATTTAATATTTTTAGATATCACATTGAATGTTTTGAATACAAAATATTACCAGGTAGGAATATAAAGATAGAGGATAAGTGGTCACAAAAGAATCCACTTAACTCTGAGAACTCTCTGTAAGCAAAAGGATTTTATTCTTGTATTTAAATATTGTCATATTAGCTAGAAGAGCCTGATTGCTAGCAAACTTTTTTTTTCTACTTTCACATAAATGCAAAATGACTGCATGTGCTTCTGAAGAAAGAAAAAAGAAAACCACTAAAGTACCAATAAAAAAGTTCACTTCACAGGTCTTGCCTTTATTATTACCATGGTGAATTTATAGCAGCACTGGGTACCAATTCAGCCTCAAGACTTGCATGATGGCTAAATCAGGCTTAAAGTCAAGCAAAAATGTCTTCATTCCTTCCTTGTTTGGATTATCATAACCATAGCTACAACTTTTGGTAGTGCTAGCCTCTGCCTGACTGATAAAAGTTTTTAAGAGAAATATAGCATTGGCGTATTTTGAGAATCTCTTTATTCTTACTTTTGGAATAAGATTAGTAGAATTACTTTTACAGTAAAAGTATATCATCAAGTCATATGATCATCAGTCCTTCTCTTGTGGGCTTTAATTTTCCATTGCATTTTCTTCTCCGGAAAACAAGAGAATCTCTCCATAAAACTTAATAACATATTTGATTCATTATGAAATGGGATTTATGGAATTCCAGCTTTACACCTACGTTTTCATCTTTGTGCACTTTTATGCTAAGTGACCCATTCCTCTATAATACATTGGGATACAACTTTTTGAACAAAATTGCAAAGTCAGTTTTCAAATAATGATGTTCTCCCCTTCTCTTTACCTGAAAGCAAGAAAATTTTCCTTGTAATTAGTATCTTGTGTTTGTGAAAAAGGCTTCCAAGAAAAAATACGTTTGAATAGTAGTTAATTCATTCTAAACCACTTTCTTATGTTTCCTTGGTTTTCATTTGTCATCAATTTAAAAATGCTGTATAGTATTTATTTTAAAGCAGAGAGGTTTTTTTGAGGAGTGGTCAGAAAAAATGCTGTCTTATTTTTTTATAGCATTATAATTAATTATAATTAATTTCTGTATTTTATCCTTGGTTGGTAGACAATCCTATATTCTGCAATAGTAAATAATTTGCAAGTAATCAAATGTTAGTTTTTATTCTTAATAAGACTCAAAAGATGGATTATTGGCTATTACACTTTTGTCCACTGTCTGAATTACTATGTTGTTAAGATGGAATCTTCCCTCCAATATTTTATAATCTTTTTGAAGTAACATTGGATCTGTGAAGCCTAAACAAAAACTACTCCACTTTTTACACTGCCAAGTTTAAGTGTAATGCATTTAACCATATACCCACGTTGTCATGAGATTTATGTCTCTGGTGGGTTGGCCCTTGGCTGGGGGCCAAACCGCACACACCCGCTCACACAGTCCCTGC
This sequence comes from Syrrhaptes paradoxus, assembly GCA_013400615.1. Taxonomy (NCBI): domain Eukaryota; kingdom Metazoa; phylum Chordata; class Aves; order Pterocliformes; family Pteroclidae; genus Syrrhaptes; species Syrrhaptes paradoxus. Next base: position 14,107 of record VZTO01018532.1, on the reverse strand, counting down.
CCCCACCCAATAATAGCGGAGAGAATTAAAGAGGTAAATGGCAAAGAGGACTCGTGGGTTGAGATAAAGACAATTTAATAACTAAACTACAATAATATTGGAAATAATACTATATACAAATATGCAATGTGATACACAGTGATACTGCCCCTCCCCACCTGATGANACTCACGGAACGGAGATAACGAGCGTCCCGGGCCGAGAGCTAACAGCTTTTGTGAGGGGGGAAAAGGCCTTGGGAGAGCAAATGCAGGTACCCGAAGCGAGATGATCCGGAGCCCAAGAGAAGTGAAAGAGAGAGCTCTCCCGGAAGGGTCCTCAACTATATACTGGGTATGACGTGCATGGGATGGAATAATTGGTCAGTCTGCTTCTCAGTCTTGACCTAAAAGCAAATCCCAAGCTAGAAGCCGGACTGTCTCTCCCCCTGCCGCTCTGTCTATGGAGAGGAGAGAGGCTGAATGTATTTGTCCTTGAGAGTATCCTAGTAATAACTATAAGTGTTCAGTTTTCTCCTGAGCAGGAATCCAAAACATAAAATCTTGCTAGCTATTTATGAAGAGAAGGGAAAAAAAAACCAAAACTTTCTTCTACTTAACCCACGACAATGTCATGTTCAGTTTAGGACATTCCTTTGTCCTCAGACTCCAGGACTGCGATACAACAGGCATATTCTATATACATACATTAGAATTTTTCTGTTATGTTTTGTTATGAGACATGGAATATTTACTAAAGGTTTTTTTATTTATCTAATTATATTTGCATAAAAATCACCACCAATTTGAGTATGTCATTTTATGACTGCATTTGATAAGCCAGTTTTAGAGATTTTATTTTTAAAAGCTGAAGAGTGCAACAGGAGTTCGCGATATGAAGTACCTGTAACTTGGGATGTGTGAATCAATACAGACTACATCACTTTGCTGTGTTTCATGCAGTATTTCTTTATTGAACTGGTAGATGTTTGTATTTTTGCCATTTTACAGTAGTATGACCTGTAAGAAAAAGAGCATTAGATGGATTTTATATTTCATGTTACAAGCGGTATTTGGAAACTTACAGAAACACTGTTCATGAATGAAGGTGTGCATTATTCAGGTTGTATCGTGTAATGTCGACCCTAGGCTGCAGGTGAGAAATCTTAAATTGGCCCTAAAGATTCGAGCAGGAAGCGCAGGATGGAAAGGCCTCTCTTATAACTCTTGTAAAACGACCATCATTGTAATTGGCCCTGATTATGTGCTGAACTTTTTCATACCTAATAATCCCTTCTTCAAATTGATGAGACATGTTCTGAAAGTGGTATATTCAGTAAATATCTGCATGTGTGCTACAGCAACAGACAGTGCTGCTGGCATTGCAGGGAAGCAGTGAGTGTTTGCTTGGGTTTAAGAACAGCAGAATCCAAGCTGTGAAGGAGCTCTCTATCTCCAGACTGCCTGCAAATCCATCCACATGTACAGCACCACCAGCTACGGTTTGGACAGAGCAGAGCCCATGTTGGGTAGTCCTTATAAAAGACAGGTTTTGGTTGATGTTTCTGCCTTGTAACTTCTAAAACAAGTAGTCAATATATTCTGACACCAGTTTCTTGACTACGTGGTGCAACATTAGACCTCAGTGCTACACAATGTGATCTGATTGTTCTTTGGTCTCACCTAGTATAATAGTAAATGCACATATTTTAGAAATCAATTCTCTATAAATCTGGGGGAGAAAACAATATTTTAGAGATGCATACTAACATTCGTTGCGAAGGATCTCAAAGAACTCGTAGATTATGCAAGCACTTCTATTGTGCCACTGTCACACAGGCATACCTACTGGAGGTGGCATCCTGCCAGTGTATATCATGAACTGATTGTGGAGGGGAAACATTGCTTTAACGTATTCTCTCAGGAAGAGAAGCGTAAGCTCTTTATAGTCTGTGGAGAGCAATAGTTTCTCATTTATAATGGTCTCATTTGAAAATAATTGTAATAGTACTCAATGTTCTTTGAAAGGTTACAGTACCTTACACAGATTCTTGGGGAATCAGAGTCTTTCCAGGTGCAAAGATTGTGTCATCATTTCCTCCTCCTCGCCTGCCTTTATCTGAATCCACCAACTCTATACCTTGTTGCAGTGAAATAACTGGTATGAGAATAAACTTTATGTGGCTAAACAAACAAATTCCTAGCTCTGTGTTTGCATAAAGATACTAATGAAGATTATGCCAGGTAGAACAACGTAAGTCATACAGGTAGAGTTCCTAGGCTGAAACAGTTAATTATTAGCATTATTAAAATATGAACATAATTAAGCACCTTGCGTAGCTACAGCTACCATGGCCACCAAGCAAGTAGTGCAGGTCTTGATTGTGAACATATAAATGAGCTCAGCTTTTACTATCATGATGCTGAACTGCATATATAGTAAATACAATAATTTTCTAAGAAAAAATTAATTATGTAAAAATATATGTAGCAGTGTATTGTGTGTGCATACTAGGTGGTGCTACTTTGTGGTTTCTGTCCTAAAACTGTTTCCCAATAAATACTTTAACCCCTAGTGGCAAATAAGACTCAAAAGATTTTATTTGTATCTAGAAAAGAAAAAGTACACACACACATATAGTGACTGGAAGTGTGTGCTATGTCAATAGGGACCACTGAGAGTAACTTTTAAATGTGGATTTACTAAATTTACTCTTTGAATAGCTGGAGGAGAACTAGCTTACTATTAGTACATATACATGTATTTTTCATTATGTTTGTAGTGCTAAAGTGAAATATTTATCAGATTGTTTTTTGTAATATCAACACAGATAAAATTACACTATCATCCTATTTAATATTTCATTCAGATCACTGCATCGATTAAAACACTGATGAAGTTCAGAGAGCCAGCATGATGCTTTTTCACTATATATCTTGCAAACAAATAAGGATGTAGACTTACCATCAAAAACTGTTCACTTAAGTTGAATAGGCAAAGCAAGACTCATATTTCAGAAAGTAATAAAACTCCCAAATTAGGTAACCATTAAAATGTGTATCCATGCAAACAAAGTACAGGGAAATGCAAATTTGCTCTTAAAATGCCCCATGTTTTGTTGTAGCATTTAATTTCAGTCAACAGCATTGCAAGTAGCTGGGTGTATGACAATGGATTCTTATACTGTGCAAGATACAACAATAAAACACTTGAATTACACTTAGGAAACAGGAAAATGTCTGCTTCTTGAGCTCTGTAGCGCACAGAGATACAACGGTGTCATATAAAAAAGTCTTTGCCAGCCAGGGTTTTTAGATGGCCTGCTAAAGTAGTCTTAACCAGGAATAAAATATATATGCCCATTACCTGCATTAGCTTTGTAAAGGATAGTAAACCTGTGCTGGTAACCAGAGATAAGAAACAGCTGTTCTCAGCTTCTGGGCTTCTGCCAAAAATGAAATTATTATTCTCTTAGCATAGTGGTAAAAATACCTCATATTTTTTTTTAACTCAAATTTATGCAAGGCTAGAATCACCCAGGAAAGCAAAAGTGTATTAGAGACAGCTTCACAGCAATCTTTTGAAGGAACACTAAATCCAATTATGCAGAACATCACAGAATTGTTTGTTATTCCTAAAGCGTTTAGTTCTCATGAAAGTAAAGTATTTGTTCCTCTTCTAATGTATCGAGAAAGCTAGTGTATGTAAGATTATGTGTATGTAAGACGTGTATGTATGTAAGATATACGTAAGATAAATTATTATAGTTATGACTGCAAAAGTCTTACTCCGATTAATTCAGAAGCAACAGAAAAAATACACCTTCCAAAAAATATGCAGCAATCTATCCTATCCTTTATTTAATTAAAAACAAATTTGATTAAAAACAAATCTTAAAGTGGAAGAGCTGTAGTTTGGTGGTGTTCCTGTTGGGAACATTGATGATGGTTTGAGAGAGAAATATGTAAGAAGGTCCATTTTTAGTTAATACTGAAGGCTATTTTATTTTCAAAAATTATAATTTAGTATAATCATATTCAAATTAGTCCTCAGATAATACCAATTCCCATGGGTAAGAAAATGCCACTGAGCAGTCCTTTTGATACTATTTGATGGACAACATTAACACATGGGTTAGTGCTGCTGAATAAAAACATACAAAGAAATCACCAAGCAATTGATAGAGTAAAATGAAATGGTAATATATGTCTAATGATTTGGCTTTGGTTTCCTCCACATTCTAGACAATGGAAAATATTGGATCAGTCACCAAAATCACATTTACATCAGTTTATGTTCTCACCAGTAAAAAAAATAATTAAGCATCAGGTTTAAGATTATTGTATGAACCTAAAAATAGGGTTAAAAGTAGGACATGTTCCCCTGTTTTACAGTACTTAACATCAAAACATTACATGATATTCTATTTTTTATTCATTTTAATTCCTATAAATTATGTAACAGATTGTATCTGTGCACCATTTGTGGCTATAGCAGTACTCAGAAACTGAGAAGCTGTGTGCATCTTACAGCTGCAGCTCATGCTACCGAAAAGAGCAGCTTAATGAACAGCAAGCTTAGCCTTCACAGCTCTTCAGCTACGCAGTCAGTTGAACATTGAACAAAACATCAGTTCCTGTCCCAAGAAGGCGTATTTGACTGTATATAGATTACATGTATATTTGAACATTTGTATTTGAAAACGCACACAGTTCTGTGCTTTTGTATGTGTGGGTCATGATACAGACTTCAATGGCAGTGCAATGTGCTGTTTTTCCGTGAGTTCTAACACTTCAATTCAAATTCTGTGTCTCTTGCACACTGTGAGAGTTCCCTGCTTTCATGGGTCGTACCTTTGAAATTTAATTTCACCTTCCTTTTTTAAAGAATGTGAAACTGTGTAAGTAATAGGAATAAAAAATGAAGAAAACCCAATCAAACACATTAGCAGGTGGAACCCTATAAAAGAACACACCAGAAAGATAAGTTGCTTGCTCTGCTTCATATCTGTTCTGTAAGCTTAGTAGTCAAGAAGGGTTTTTTTTGTGTTTATCTTTGCAGCTCAATGAGTTCCATTTCCCTCAGATTAGGACAGAAATTTCAGAACAGCAGGTTAATCCTTCCTGCCTTCATGGGCAACTGAGCAAACAGACCTGTATCAGTGTGGCCAAGTGTAAAATTGTAATTCTAGAGATTAACGTTGTCTTTCCTGTTTGCTTTGAACTTGACCTCCATGTTTCTCTTCCAGGTATGTTTGTATGTATGAATGTACATGTGCAGTTATTTATTTATTTGTTTGTTTCTTCTTAACAGCTTCTGTCCAAGGCCCCTGGGAGAGGGCAATCTCGCCAAACAAAGTGCCGTATTATATCAAGTGAGTATAAATAGTCATTTTTTCTAGATATTTACAGTTATGAGGATAGTTGGTACTTTCCTTAGATTAGCATGAACTGCTCCTATGTGTCTAAATGGGAAGGACAAAAAGGAGTGAAGTGTGCAATAAATTTCACAGAGGAATGCTAGTTATTTAAAAACACAGTAGGATGCACTGATTTGTAAGTTGTTTGAGTTTATGGTACTGTAAATCACCAGAAAACTAAGTAAAGCTTTGGAGTATCTGGATTATATCTGCATTTGTGCCATTGCCCACTGAAGAGTAGGTGTGGCAGGTTTTGAAAACAAAAAAGCATTCTGAATTGCAGTTGCAAATGTGATGTCCTGGGTTTTTATCCTAGCCATGCACATACGTTACACAACAAATTCCTTTAGGGAGGGCACTTGGTAAATTTTGTTGCTAAGGAATGACAAGGGACAAATTAGTCCCTATGTACTATTCCTTTAGATTTTATTTCCCAAAACAAGATAGTTTTCCTTAAGAGATGTGTATGTACAACAAATGAGAGGAAAATTTAAAAAAATCCACCATTTTGAAACACCTGCTTCTACTTTAGTGCCCTAAACAGAACCATTACACAGCAAATAAGAAGTAAGTTTTAATGCCTTTTTCCTTCTCTCTTTAATTCTTTATTATCTGCAATATGTGCCTTGAACTGTTTATACGTAAGTTCTGGAGGAAACAGGTGATGCAATGCCTGCAATAAAGACTGAAGTGCCAAGTAACTGAAACATGAGCATCACTTAATAGGCATATTCACATAGTTCCTCTTTATATTCCCTGTACAGTTTTCAAACTCAACTAGTGTCACTGGAGCCATCTGGCTGCCAATGGCACTTGTAGTTGCATTTCATTTGCAACTTTCACAACAATATGAACTGCTACAGCAGCTTCCTAACAAGCATTTGAATTACACATGAAGAAAACTAAATCTGTAGTGTGATACAGTGGGACAATTATACCTGGTTTAAGTTGGTTTACTGCTGCATTAAATTTGTAATTTTTCTGATTGTATCTGGCTATGAATAATGAAACAGTCACAAAGAAGCTAGAAATCTCTATCAAGGAGGAGGAGAGAGGGAAATCTATGGTGAACAAATGCTGGAAAGCAAGTTGGGACTCTGGCACTACTATGAAGGAAAAGATCCTCCTTTTCTCTTTTCCACAGTATGACTTGCCTTTATGGGGAGAGATGACTTGGCAATTTTTAATGTAGGCACGAGATGCATTTCAGGCTGCACCTCCCACCTCCGTGTGTGCTCCTCGCATCCAGCAGCCATGGGCAACTGTTGACTCTTTGTGCTAAAATGGTCAGTGGTGCCAGCGGTGTTCTTGCTAGTTTTTGGCGTCAACTTTATATTTCCTGTTCTGTTCTAGGCCACTTAAAAATTCAAAGGAATACTTTTTTTATTTTGTTTACTTTAAAAAATTATTATAATAGCCATAAAGAGCTGTAGTAGTACTAGTTTAATTAAAGTTTAAATACAGCCACATATTTTATAGAAAAACTTGCTGTCCTTGAGATGTAAAGCAAAGCAGTCAAGTTTTAATGGGTTCTAGTGAGCTTTTACATCTCTTCCCTTCTCCAGCCGTCCTCAGTGAATTTTCTTTTCATACATTCTCATTGCTTATATTTCGTATTTACACACAACTAAACTGCCTGTTTTCTGTACCATTTTGACTTTTAAACTTAGAATATTCTTTCTTTATTCTTTGAGCTATTATTTTCTATCAATTATTAATTCTCTAAAAGAGCTTCCGTGAAGACTGAGCAGCTACAGATAGCATTCTCTTCATGTTTGCATAATTTTCTATTGTCATCAATGTACAATATTGGTGCTAGCCTCCTTTGTTAAGCAGATTTGCTACATGTTTTATTGGTTTTCATTTTATCTTGTTTTCCCTTGATCCTTGACTGGTTTATGTAATAATTTTCACATGTGCAATGACACAGCACTTGATAAATCCATAAATCAGGTGGTACTTAGTGCTAAATGTTCAGCAGTGATGTTTACTTACTGATAGGTATCTTCAAGCCTTGTGATTTTCCTAGGTAAAATTTCATTTTTATACAGTTGATTAATCTGTAGCAAATAGTTGCCTCTAAAGCTATCGCTTCAGTAATTTATTTTGGAGATTATTTACACAAGTTTGTTGTTTGTTTTTTTAAATTGTGTTGGTGTAGGCACCATTGCCATGTAAATATAATTGTCAACAGTGTACAACCTGTTTCAGCTATTCCAAGTCTTTGCCATTTTGTGGTTTCCTGGCCTACTGTCACCCTCATGAAAATTGCAATCTAATGGCCTTGCACCAGCTGCTGCATTCCGGTGGATTTCCTTCCACCTTTTTATGTGCTTCCCTCCCTAGGGAGATGACAAGCTAGGCCAGCAGTTCAGCCTCACCTCTCTCTTCCCCAGTGAACTGAGAAATCAAATTTTTGTGTTCCGGGACAGCAGAAGTATCTCAACTTCCCAGGCAGCAAGCAGACGTTGCTGCCTGGGTACTGAATACTTGCCCAGTGCACGAGGTGCTGCTGAGGAAAAAACCTCTCCCCTTTGCCTCGGAATTAAAACATGTAAAATTGCTCGAAGACGCATTTTATCCCACACTTTTCTTTTTGATATTTGTCTTGCTCACCATATTCCTTGTGTCTAGTACAGTGTTTATAAAGGTTTCATTAGATTAAAAAAGGAGGGGAATATAAAAAATAGATTTCAGTTTAATCAGTCCTGTTCTTTGAAGACCTTGATACTACCCTTACTAGAGTGCAACCCAGAAAATGAGAAGCAGGCACAGGCATGTCTGTATTTTTCAATAATGTTTTAGGTATTCATTAAAATTTCTAAATTTAAGTTTTTAGGAGACAAAACAGGCAATTACTGTACACCAGAAATCTGAAAAACAAATGGAAAAAATGCACAGCACAAAGACTACTGAATACATATCAAAAGATTTTAAAAGTCTCAAATTCTAAAAAAGACTGATAATGAATGTAGGGAGCCTGCAGATTTTAACATTGTAATTCAGGTTAAATCACATCTTAGCAGAACTCACCCCGTGATGAAAGAGATCTCACGTGTGCATGCATATACACGCACATTCTTATCTTGCAATCCAGCAGATAGAGGAGCTGCTCCAAAGCAGTGATAGGAAAATCAAATGTCTACTTTGCATTTTGCAATACCAGAAGAAGAATTGAGTCATTCTGCACAGACCAGTTCCTCTTCAGTATCCATCCTCCCAGGGCATGAGGGGACATTAAGCAGCTATACTCTAAATCATGTTTGCATCTCTCCTGTGTGTGGCTTACCCCAGCCACAGCAAACGCATCTATTACACAGTGCTAGGAGATCTCTGTTGCCTTGGAGGAAAGCAGAGGAATTGGATTGAAGTCTACAACATATTTTCTCTCTAAAAAACAATCAGTAGTCCTGTCATCATGATGTGCTGAAATTTAGTAGTTGTGACTTCTGTGTTTGTACTAATCTTTGACATTGTTCTTCCTCTGTATAACTGACTTGCCAGTTAATAGTGTCTGTCTTCTTAACCTCTTGCTGTGCCCATTCCTTTGAATGATTTAAAATGCTTCTGCAAAAATACAGTAGTCTTTCATCTCAGTACTTCCCACAAAGGAAGCCTTCCAAGTTATTTCCCAGCCAAGATTATTTTCTTATACAGATTATCGCAGTTCACTGAACTTTGTCCTGCTGAAGACAAAGCTGAATTCTCAGGAGCAGAGATTTGACTCCTTGAGAAGATCCATACGAGCCTAACCATATAAATCAGTTTTGCAGTGAGCTAACTCCAATGACTATGCATCTCCTCTTTCTTACTCTCTTCCACATTGTAGTTTCTTATGTACCTAATGTACCAGCTTGTGTCATACATTTTTGCTAGTTTTAGATTCTGCAGTCTCTGTACTTCACAGTGGAGATCTAGGGGGCCAGTTTCTATAAACATACTTCTTTGTTGTCTTAGGTTTTAATCTCCCTTTTAATTGTTGTTTAACCATGCAGAATTTCAACATAGAAAAAAAGCTAACAGCCCTGAGTTTTCATTGTAAAAGCAAACAGATTAAAGCTATGATTCTTTTACTTTTGTTCAACTTAGAGACAGGATAAATGAATCTAACTGAATTAAATTCTGCTAAGATAAAATACAGCAAAGAGTTGCTGTTCTGGTAAAATCACTTGGGTTGTTGCGTCTGCAGAACATAGATAAGACACAAAAGCAAGTAGGAAATATCTGTCAGATGGAGCAGAGAGAGACACGGAGAAATAAAAATAAATAATGTATGATCGCATGCATGTAGTGAGTGAAGCTGTGAGCAAGCTATGAAAACCATGTGTATGGCTGACAGTTAACCTATCTACCAAGTACCAAAAACGTATTGTTTTGGCTTCTTAAAAGCACAGTTATTATGATCCTTTCCTGTCTTTCAGTTCTGAACTCTCCATACCAAAATTGAAACTATTTTGAAGGGAAGAAAAACTATAATACTTTTCAGTCTGCCTTTACATGATGTACATTATCATGCTGTCTAGCACAAAAAAACTAAATTAAATATCTGATATTTCTTAGAGATTTATCTAAATGCAGAGGGTTTTTTCATCATTTGTAGGGCTGTGAAGCTTTATTTCCAGAACTTGTCACAAAAGTTTGTACTCAGAGAATAAATAAATGCAAAATCTTGAGCCTTTAACTACCTTTGAAAAGAAAGCAGAGGTTGTAAACAGATGTGTTCCCGCTGACTGAGCAGGAGCGCTCCAGGAAGATACCGTGGGTCTGCTCTTCCTTACCATCTGTCAGCAGGGAGTTACTGCCCTCACATGCCAAGTAACTGAAGGGGATTTAATTTGTTTTGAAATGAGTTATAAGTACTCAGGAGCAATTTTATCATATCCTAGCTGATGGCAGGGCTGTAGCCTCTTGTTAGGGGCAGTAACTGATGGAAACCATGTGCTTTTCCACCGTAACAGCGTGTAACGCAGTGCTTGTGTGGAGGGCAGAGATCGGCTTCCCTGGGCACTTACACAACACTTGCAGAGCTTGCTGCTCTTGATATGTCAGTGTTTATTTTTAAATGCATAGTAAATTTCTTCTTAAATGGATAGTAAATTTACGACAGTAAATGTCATCAAACTCATTCAGTATAAATTTTCATGAAGAATGTATAGTGTTTAGCATTACAGAGAGGTTAAATAATGCAGGGATAATTGTCATGCAGGTTAAATCTTAAAATGTGTTACGTAGGTAATGTTGCTTGCTCAGTTTAGTAATGAGCTGGGTAAGAGAACTTTAGATGGAATCTGGCTTTCCTGTTTTCCTAATTAAAAGGAATGTATCAGCATTTTAAATCCATTAAATCCAGCTACTCACTGTTTTCCAGCTCTGGGGTTAGGAGAGTAATAAATGAACTATTTCTATAGACAATAATGTGAAAAGTAAACTTTTGATACTGTACAAGGAGTTCATATCTTTATAGACTAATAGAATATAATTACATAATAATAAATATTTTACTTCTAGCATTGCTGAAATTGTTATATTTATTGTAAGCTGAATGTGATTTTTGCTTGAATTCTACTTTTACTTCATTTCTATTCACTCCATTTTACTTCGTTGTTAAATGTAGCTTGACTGTGTTACTCATAATCAAGAATAAAAAATTAACATAGCCAATATAATTTTTACAAAGTTGAATGACATATATACAATATGGTCCTATTTTATAGAGTATATGCCAGATCTTCCATAAAAAGTAGATTTTACAGCTGCTCCTGATAGCTAAAATTTATTGCCATATACTTCAAGTCCATGTTTTAAACATTTTGTGCTTAATGAGCAGGATTCAAAAACAGGAATTATGTTTGATTTCCACTGGAATGCTTTGAACTTGAAAAGATTAGACATATTAAGGGAAAAAATAGAAAGATTTGCCTGTCAGACTTTTCTTTTTTTAAAGATCAATTACATACTTAATTTAGATGACAGACAAAGAGAAGACAGCTTCTGACAACTGTCCAATGAAATCTTCAAGGAAATGGGGAACAATATCTCAGATTTTTTACATATTCTTGTTATACCAAGAAGTCCCATAATTCCTTTATTTCCCCCGAAGACTGACAGCTCCTCTAAAGCAGCACTTGCCACATCCATTGTCTGCATTGCCCTTGGTTCAGTGTCTCAGTAAGCAGACAAACTATTTCCCCTATTCCACAAGAGAAAAATTTCATTCATATAATAAGAGACTCAGTGCTAAATTGATCCCTTTTCATGTACTGCACCTTTTTTGTCCTCTTCATGATCTTATCAGTCTAAGGCAGGACTGTGCATTTTAAGATATGTTTCAATACCAATTAAAAAAGTAGTGAATATGGACATATATGACTTACACCACCAGCTATATTTGCTATGGATGCACAGACTTTGGTAGACTGTGTAATGCTCTTGTATTGACATCCAGGGCAATGCAACAATGAAGAGAAGACTGAGAATGCAAGAATTGGACACATCAGCTAGGCTGCTTCTGTTTCTCTAAGTGGCCTCTCTGTCAGGACGAGGTCAGATTTTTTCCTAGATGGACTTTTTTTCCAAAACTAACTCACTGAAGCTNATCATGTTTAGGGATCATAGATTCTAATGGAAACATAAAATGAATTAACTGAGAACTGTATAAAAGTCAGTAAGATTGCATTTAGACTTAAGTAAAGATTCTAACCAATAGGTTAGGAATCATCAAATAATCTATATTCGTTTTGCTTACTTCTCATTTTCTGATTTAAAAGTTGAACTTTATGAGATAAATTACAATTTCAGATATGATGTATAGGCTTGGAAGCCTCTTGCATGATACATATTTGCTATGAATTTCAAGTATTTAGATAAATTTTTGTATTAGGAAATCTATAACTAGATAATTTAAGATAAACAAACCATAAAAAAAATGCATCAGAACATCTCTGAATGAATTGCTTTTCTTAGAAGTAGTTTTGATGAGACAAGCATTCATGTTTTTTCCATGGCAATTGAGCTCAGAAAATTAGATTATGGTACAACACAACAGAGAGTCATTATCAAGTAGCACTCTTTACATAACCAGCCTGGCATAGACACCAAATGATGTCTACAGCCTAATGAGCAGAGTAGTGAGTAGATGTCAAACTTTGCTACCTAACACCTACTCCCTCTGTGTGTCTAGATCCTCTTTTCCAGCAGGGCCAAAATTTGTTTGCATAAATGCTGTAAGTGTTAGGTCAGGGGCTTGAGGAGGGCACAATCTCACTTAATACAGCAATAAATTACTAAGAATGGAGGTTGCTGTAAATATGTGTGAAGTTGTTGATATGAATTTTATTCTTCACTTCTGTACTTCACGCTTTATGATGTGGATTTACACATTATTATGTTAATGAAATTGTATGGTAAATTAAAGTGGGGGGGATTAACATTCACATTTGAATTTTCATGCAATAGATAAAGGTTGTAAAAAAGTCTCAGTGTCTTAAACCATGATAATTCAGTCTCATTCAGGTATTTTGTATCTGTCTAGACATCTGCTAGAAAACTTTCTATTGTTTTAACATTTAAGTAAAAAAAGGGCTTTAGAGATCTATCCTAGCCTAGATTGCCTTTTGAATTTCAGGATGTACCTATCTCCTATTTTTCCTTTTCAAGATGTTTTTTCTGTTCACTACTGCAGAGCCAATATAGCAGTAGAGGGGCAAAGATACATTTTTCTGTGCTTCATTTTAACAAAGTTAACTATTTTTTCACTTAAAAACTGTATTATTGGAGAAAATGTTGTAAAACTTATGCTTAAAGGTTCTGACATCCCTCATGAAGCATACTAAGAAAAACTGCTGGAGAGAGAGGTTTAAAGGGCTAGCTAAAAAACTATAGCTTTTCACTTGGGAACAGATGACTTCACACAAACTTCTCAACTATATCACCAACATGAAATATCATGTTAAGATTTTAATCACCGCCCAAAGCATTTCTAGTTGAGACATGGGTGTAATGCTTTGTTCATAATTAGGATACACCTTTGCAGCAGGAAATATCCCATAAACATCTCAAGGAGATGAGAGTTAAAGAGTATACGGTCATAAAAATTCATTGGTTTTGTTCCAGTATTTTAGCTGTTGTGACCTGAAAATGTGGAATCAACAAATATGAGGAAGACAAATAAAAAAGTATTAAATTTCAATTTAATAAAAATGCTGAAATACTAAAATTAATTTTGTTGCCAAGCAGTACTCTCCAATTCACCATCTGCCATCCTGGAGACTCTATAAGCAAACTGATATACATTTTAACATTGTAAAGAAAGTGACAAAAAGCTAATGCATTCTAATACATACTGAAACACAGAAAAACAGCACCTTCATTAGAAAATCAGAATCTGCTTATGTCCTCACAGATCAGTGATTTTTATCTACTATTTCATCTTCAATTTAACTCTGCTTAATTGCATTTAGCTTCAGGACTTCATCAGTGGCAACGCTGTTGGCTGACCTCATCTACACATCTTTTAGAAAAAATAAAAAGTTAAAGCAATTGCAAATACTACTAGATACTAGCAACAACAGCAGCAGTAGTAGTGAGCAGATTGCAGCCATAGAGAAGACTGTAAACATCTTTAAGGAAATCTGTGTATAATTTAGTTTCAGATATAACCATAGAGATAATAGCATTATTAAGTGAACTCAGAGGTGAATCTTCCCTTGT
>VZTO01018531.1:67251-99832 GCA_013400615.1 Syrrhaptes paradoxus | reverse complement strand
GGCAATGGGTTCAAGCTGGAACATAGGAGGTTCCACTTGAATATGAGAAAGAACTTCTTTACAGTGAGGGTGACAGAGCACTGGAACAGGCTGCCCAGAGAGGTGGTGGAGTCTCCTTCTCTGGAGACGTTCAAAGCCCGCCTGGATGCATTCCTGTGTGATCTGATCTGGGTGTTCCTGCTCCGGCAGGGGGATTGGACTGGATGAGCTTTTGAGGTCCCTTCCAATCTCTTTAACATTCTCTGATTCTGTGAAGACCTGTATTTTCTAATAGTTCATTTCATGAAAATTTTGTAAAAAATCGCCCCGATTATAGCAAATCTTCAGACGCAATGAACAATGAAGAGCACACAAGCACAGGCTTACAAACCCTTGATTTTGTTTAAGTCTTGTTGAATGCTGGTAGAGCCGGCTAAACACTTCAGTCTTTCACATAAAATATGTAGCACATCATTATTTTTATCAGTTCTGTCCTGTTGCTGAGTTATTCAGGTTGCTGTGGACTGTTGTGTCCATCTGTGTGAAATGTCTTTGGGTCACACCGGGCTGACTAGCGCAGTTGTGTGTTGAGTAGCTGGGCTCAGTGTGTTGACTCCTGCTCACATGCTCACATAGGTGTGGGGCTGATGAGTCCTGTGGGTTTTGGGTAGGCTCCACATAGATGCGCAAGTCATCTGGAATGAGCTTGGGTCCTGCTAGATTAAATTTCTGGCTAATGCTGATCCCCAAGGGAGCCAAGGTCTGTGCGAGTCACAGTACTCCGGGAAAGCACCTTGAGTTTGAATGGTGTTAGTCCTTTCTTCTCTTCTAACTAGTCTTGGATAATAGAGACTTGATTATGTGTTAATGAAGCATCATAATAGTTACTTAAAGCACAGTAGGTAAAGTTAGTGATCTAAATTTGTTCATATTTGACTTTTTGGGTAAGATAAATGTTGATACACTGTATCCTTATGTAATTGCATATCTTAATACTTTTTATTGTGTTAGCAAGTACTGAATGATGGCCAGCTTTGTGTTGGATTAGGTGACTGTTTTAATGGGGATGTGATTTATAGCCAAGAACAAAATTATTGTCACTATAAGAGATCTCTAATTTGAGACCCCTAAAGGAAACTGGAATTTAAGAAGATAAAGTAAAGCATTATTTATTTAAAGCATTATTTTGTTGACCAGAGCTATTCCTAGTAAGTTTTATTAATCTATTTTTTCTGTAGTCAGTTTAATTTACAACACATAATAAACAAGAATAATATCCGTTCTAGTCAATTGACTCTGTTTCTTTCCAGGAATCAAAATTTTCAAAGCTGTAGAAACACCTTGAGATGTTGATAGGAAGCTACTGTGTGTATTTAATCCTTCTTCCTCTGAAGGCTGGATGAGCTTTGATGATGGCAACAAACTCTTAAATCCAGTTAGGTCTCTGTCAGAAGGCACAGATAAGAGTCCAGGGAATGGAACTGTCTGTGTAACATGCGGTTAAGCAGATATCCAGGTATGACTTCTTGGAGGGCTGTAAGCTTATCAGAAACAAACAAAAATTGATAGGAGTAAAATTTGGCATGGCAAAGCCAAATGCATTCTTCTAGGCAGTTTCTCAGCGTGCCTGTCTTTGCCATCCAGTGTTCTTGTTGTTTAGATTCTGAGAATTAGTAGATCACATGCTCTCATTTAATTAAGAATGAAGCTGCTGTTGTTGTTTTCTCAACTAAAATGACATTGTCGGCTTCTAATGAGTTTACTAAAATGAAATAATTGGTGCTTGTCAACTCTCATAACTGCTGAAATAGAAGTTGGTAAACAAACCTTTTGAAATACTTTCCACCCAAATATCCCAAAACCTGAAAATCTTAATAAAAATGTTTTCTACAGATACTCACTAGTCACAGTTTACTTGATAAAAAGGTATAAAAACTAAGAATGGTTGGATTTCCAAAGCAGATAATATGAGAGGACAAAATTCCGTGAGTCTTTTTTAATTTCCTTACTATAAGCAGTTTTATGAGCAAGAGACTGGTGAAGGCCAACTTCCTAGGAACATGTCTGGAGATCTGGCTTCTGTGGAGGTTATCTGGTGTCCCAGAATGGTTACGTTGCAGCCTTTTCCTCTGTGGATAGGGTTTCTCTTTAGCTGCATGTTTTCATGGGATCTCTAGCAATGCTTGATGGTGTAGTTCACTGTTGAGTGTGCATGGAAGGCACGTCATCTTCCTTGCTTCAGCCCCATACCAGCTTCATATTTCATTGGATTGCATGTGCCTGGTTTCCTTTGAAACACAAACTACAATGATGCTGATTTGATGTAAAGAGAAAACCTTCCACTGAGCTCCCAGTCTGTCAGTGGAAGGGCTCGCCTGGAGAGGCTGTCAAACCTCTGGCCATGGAGGCTTTCAAGACCTTAGTGGCCAAGATGCAGAATGCCCTGGCTGCAGGTCTTTCCTGAGCCTGCTCTGGATCAGAGTCTGGACTGGGTGACCTCTTGAGGTCCCTTCCAAGGCGGATGAGTGTTGTTCTAAGAAGTAGACTAAAAGGAAGGCAGATAGGGAGCTTTCCATTTTATGGTGACCTCTTACTTTGAAGAGGTGAAATATTACTATTTTTCCTTTTTTTAAATTATAATTTTTAACTTTTTTAAAATTATAATTTAAAAAATATAATCTTAAATTCTAATCAAGCATAGTTACTTTGCAAACTAGTAATGTTTGACTAGTGGGATGCTGTCCAGACTGCTACCTTGTTGTTTAGACTAGTATTAAGATCCTACGGTATTACTGGAAGGAAAGAGATGCAGTTGTGACCTTTGTTGAAAAGCTGAACATAGTTGGATGTTACACGATTACAGATGTTGTAGAAATGAAGGGAACCTTTAGTGTTGCACAGAACTCCAGTTTGCTGTATCATTATGGAGGTGTTGTCTAGCTGAACAGTAAATGCAGGAATAGATTGATGGATAAAATTCCTGACCAAGGGCTGAATGGCCTTTTTAGAACTGAATTTGAGACATCAGTTGCTACAGTGATTCTTGTACTTCGCTATTAACTTGCTGTCGTTCTGTTACTGAAAATATACTGTCTGTGAAGACTCGGAGGTTTATCAGGGTTTTTTTGAAACAACAATTAAAAGTAGTTTAAGATAAATCTGTCTTTTAGATAGCCAGTGTGGTGAAAGGATCAAGACTCAGTTTTCATTTTACTGTCCTGCTTTTATGTTGAATTTGCTGGCTAGGAGTGAGATGTGTACCAACAGAAGATGGTCTGTAGTTATGCATGGAAACAAAGTGCTTGAAGAATATCCCAAATACAAGAGAAAAAGTAGCAGTGAAAGAGTATGGAAAATAAACTGTATAGTAATCAGGGAATTAAACTGAGGGCTTGAGGGCATGTTGAAATGTTGTGACCTTTATGGTGGGGCATGGCTGGTTTAATGGATACAGAGAACGTTAGATGAGTCCTGTCCCAAGCAATTTGTTTCAAGACCAGCTGAATAGCCTTGCATGGGATACAGAAACACATCTTTTTGGATTGATGACCAGCTACTAGAAAATTGGAAAATAACACATTTTTATTCAAGTTTTTTTCTTGTTGTGGGTTTTTTTCTTTTTGGCTTTGTTTTTCTTTCTTTCTCCTGGATTTATGACTTCCATTTCAGAAAGGTTACTGGTGAAGAAAAGTCATGACATACATGGAGNCCTGGCTGCAGGTCTTTCCTGAGCCTGCTCTGGATCAGAGTCTGGACTGGGTGACCTCTTGAGGTCCCTTCCAAGGCGGATGAGTGTTGTTCTAAGAAGTAGACTAAAAGGAAGGCAGATAGGGAGCTTTCCATTTTATGGTGACCTCTTACTTTGAAGAGGTGAAATATTACTATTTTTCCTTTTTTTAAATTATAATTTTTAACTTTTTTAAAATTATAATTTAAAAAATATAATCTTAAATTCTAATCAAGCATAGTTACTTTGCAAACTAGTAATGTTTGACTAGTGGGATGCTGTCCAGACTGCTACCTTGTTGTTTAGACTAGTATTAAGATCCTACGGTATTACTGGAAGGAAAGAGATGCAGTTGTGACCTTTGTTGAAAAGCTGAACGTAGTTGGATGTTACACGATTACAGATGTTGTAGAAATGAAGGGAACCTTTAGTGTTGCACAGAACTCCAGTTTGCTGTATCATTATGGAGGTGTTGTCTAGCTGAACAGTAAATGCAGGAATAGATTGATGGATAAAATTCCTGACCAAGGGCTGAATGGCCTTTTTAGAACTGAATTTGAGACATCAGTTGCTACAGTGATTCTTGTACTTCGCTATTAACTTGCTGTCGTTCTGTTACTGAAAATATACTGTCTGTGAAGACTCGGAGGTTTATCAGGGTTTTTTTGAAACAACAATTAAAAGTAGTTTAAGATAAATCTGTCTTTTAGATAGCCAGTGTGGTGAAAGGATCAAGACTCAGTTTTCATTTTACTGTCCTGCTTTTATGTTGAATTTGCTGGCTAGGAGTGAGATGTGTACCAACAGAAGATGGTCTGTAGTTATGCATGGAAACAAAGTGCTTGAAGAATATCCCAAATACAAGAGAAAAAGTAGCAGTGAAAGAGTATGGAAAATAAACTGTATAGTAATCAGGGAATTAAACTGAGGGCTTGAGGGCATGTTGAAATGTTGTGACCTTTATGGTGGGGCATGGCTGGTTTAATGGATACAGAGAACGTTAGATGAGTCCTGTCCCAAGCAATTTGTTTCAAGACCAGCTGAATAGCCTTGCATGGGATACAGAAACACATCTTTTTGGATTGATGACCAGCTACTAGAAAATTGGAAAATAACACATTTTTATTCAAGTTTTTTTCTTGTTGTGGGTTTTTTTCTTTTTGGCTTTGTTTTTCTTTCTTTCTCCTGGATTTATGACTTCCATTTCAGAAAGGTTACTGGTGAAGAAAAGTCATGACATACATGGAGATATATATATATATATACACACACATACCACCTTTGCAGACTAATGTTTCTTTTTTGTGAGATAGACATGCCTCACCTTCTTCAGTAGCATCAGTGTATGAGTTAAAGGACTGAGATGGAGGAACTGTTTCCTGTGGAACCTAATGTATTGAACCACGTCTCCTTCTGGCTGGTCGGAGCATGGTGATATCCTGTCAGCTCTGTTGTTGCCTGCAGCAGACCATGGGGTTGGTGCATGTAACCTGCTATCACAGAGGGGCTGGTCATAAAGCTTTAACCAGAGACTACACAGACTGCCGGTTGACTTTGCTTTAAAAAGAGGATTTGACGTCTTAATTTTACTCCTTGCATTTTGATGGAATGCCAGACTAGTTACTCTGATTTATTCCATTCTGTATAGGTTCCTGTTCCACACACGCCCTAGTGGTATCAGAATGCCTTCCGGATTTCTTCCCAATAACAAATACTAGAAGACAAGACTAGTATCTGTCAAATGGGGCTCCCTCTCCATTTCTCTCTACACAGCTTTCCTTTGGGGGGAGAAGAAGAGGAGAATAGCATGTGAGTTATTTGAACTTTAATTAAAAAACCCTCAATTGCATGTTTTGTACATCTATTAAGCTTTGGTGTTTTTGTTTTCTTCTTGGGTGATGATATACGGAATGGAAAAAGTTTTTTGTTTTGTGCTTTCAGTGAGGCTTAGCTTGTAGCTTCTGTCTTATGTGGGAGGGGTTTTTGCAACTGTTTACAGGAAAGTCTTGCCTTTCAAGGCAAGGATTTCTTATTGACAATGAATATCTTGCTTTTTTTTTTTTTGAAAGCATAGCTTTTCAAGCTTTTCAAGACCTTGAGGACCATCAAGGCTGAAGTACTGTTTGAAGATTTTCTTTATTTTTTTCTCTTCATGTTAGAACTTTTCCTGGATGGATGAATTGTTCAGCAATAAAGGATGGAGATCTTTTAGACTCTAGTCCTCTGACAGCTGTTCAAGAACAAAGAAATAAATACCTATGAAGTTCCCAGTAATCTTTTTCAGTGCAGGGTGGTTCTGTTGCATTCTGTGTCCATGTAAGCTTCTTAAATCTCAGTCTAAATTGCATTTTGTTGTAATCTAGGGAGGAGATGATAAAGGCCAGTGCTTCTGGAGCCAAGCCCATGGGGCTACCTTATGATGTACTAGGAGCTGAAGATGAGCAACGTCTGTAGCCCAGCCGCAGGGAGTGATAGAAGCCTAGCTGTTGAGGAAGCACTAGACTCTTCCTGGTGATATGTTCTAGACAGATGGGCAACCACCCTGTGCAACAACCCTTCAAATAGATGACCCATGGCAGTTAATCTTTTTATAATCTTGCTTTAGTAATCGTCCTCCTCTCGCACTGGAGGGAGCAGGGTAGGGTATAAATACAAACTCTGTAGTAGGGAAAGGTGGTAGAGCTATATACACTTTTTTCAGAGGAGGAGGCCTAAAAGCATATGGATATTTAAAAAAATTGTCCCACTTCAGCATATTTAGCTATCAGTGACACACATTAATTACATTTTATTTCTGCTGCATTAATGTTGTAGTAGCTTGTTTTATGATAAGGTCTGTATCGGCTTACAGCAGCAGGAACTTCTGCAGGAAATCTAGGTTTTGCTAGCAATCATATTTGAAGCATGCACATACGTGACAACCAAATTATCAAAACTGGTTCTCATCTTGACACTAATATTCAAGGTGAAAGGTCTTGAGTTCCTCCTTCCTAAATGAGATTATAGTGATTTTCTGAATAGAACCAGAACACCAGAATTTTACAAAAAAACCCACAAAACACAGTATAGCTACCATATAGACACACAGATCTGAAAGAAAAAGACACACAGAGACGTGAAAGAAAAACTTAGGATTTTGTTTAGATAGGAGAGACAAAATGTAAAGGATTTTTTTCTCCCCCAAATAAGGTTCTGTTTCCTTTAAGAGGAAGCAAGTGATCTCCTGGGAAGTATTAATGAGACCAATTCTTCAGCTTAGGGGGTTTTCAGGAATACATTTTTCAACTTCAGTTTTTGTTTTAGTACTGGTAAATTTAAGTGCCTGTGTTCAAGTATTCCATCACTTTTTTGTATTTCTTTTTCAGGCAAAGTGCAAAATGTTTCAAATTCCTGTTCAAAATCTTGATAATATCAGGAAGGCTCGAAAAAAGGTGAAGGGCGTTCTTGTGGAACTTGGGCTTGACAGCTGCAGGGAATTGTTGAAGGTAAGGCATTTGAAATAATGTAAACAAGTCTGAAGTGTAAACCCTTGAAAAATATTTCGGTTTTTAGTGTATGTATGTGTCATGGTTTAACCCCATCCAGCTCACGCACCTCCCCTCCCACCCCCAGTGGGATGAGGGAGAGGATTGCAGGGAAAAGGTAAGAAAAACTTGTGGGTTGAGATTAAAACAGCCTAATGATTGAAATAAAATATTACTACTACCAGATTTTAAAGAAAAGGAAAACAACAAAAAGCCGAAACCCAAGAAAAACAAGTGATATAACCGCCCACAGCCCACCGACAGACGCCCAGCCAGTCTCTGAGCAGTGATCATGCCCCCTGGCCGACTCCCCCAGTTTATAAACTGAGTGTGGCCAGTTTAGGTCAGCGGTCCTGGCTGTGTCTCCTCCCAGCTTCTTGCAGAGAAGCCAGGAGAGCAGGGACAGTGTGAGAAGCTGAAAAAGCCCTTGGCTTAATGTAAGCATTGCTTGGCAACAACCGAAACATCCCTGTGTTATCAGCATTGTTCTCAGCACAAATCCAAAACATAATCTCATACCAGTTGGTATGAAGAAAATTAACTCCATCGCAGCCAAAACCAGCAAAATACGTTACTCCTCTGCAGTAGATCTTTATGGCGGGGTCTTCACTTGGAGGATTACTCATGACTGGCTACTCATACGCCAGGGGTGGAATTTAGTGCTTTAGTACACAACATTGAAAGAAACTCTTATCTCTCAACAAGATGTGTTGTAGATGGTGCTGCATATTCTCTGCTAGTGATATTTCAACAATAGGAAACAGTACAGCTTTAGGAAAAACCACCACAGACTAATGAAATGTTATTTGTGTGCAGCAACTTTTTGTGGTTCTTCTAAAATCACAAGCAAATGAAGACTGTAGTCTTCTCAGAGGCATTAAGTTCTCTCCAATCACAAGGGCAAGCCTCTGAAGCATATACAAATGGTCAGTATTTCTGAAAATGGACAAGGAATTGGACCCAGCAATGTTGTTACAGGCCTTTACGTCCAGGGAAAAATACCAAACTTGTCTTACTGAGTTCAGCGTCTTAAAAAGTGTGTGCAAGTGTACTGGAGGGGTCAAGATGAACCCAGTACCACTTGCCACTTTCAGGAGAGAGCACTGTGCAACAAACAGGGGGAGTTCATACCATTAGATTGGGAAGCCTAATGCTAGAGAGTGCAAACACTGTAACGCAGCTCAGTGACTAAGCTGTAGTGTATTTTAGCCAGCTGGTACACAGGCTTGGTTTTGGCTCTTTAGTGTGTTCGTGACTGCACATGGACCGTAGTCAAGAGTTAAGGTTAATTCTGTATGATGGTACTGAAAATAAGTTAACCCTCTGTAGGGGTGCTGTTATGTCTTTTGTGGTGTTTTTTCTGAAACTGTGTAAGTAAACAATTAAAAACATGCTGAAGATCTACATGTGTAACTAATTCTGGAGCCTTCTTGGTTATTGCAGTTGAACAATGTGCCTTATATCTAAATAAATGATATAAGAGTTTGGGGAAAAGTGTATTTGTCTAGTAATTTTAATTTTCTTCCATTTTTTTATTGTGTGTTAGTGTTTTTTGTAATTAAACCTCTGAATAAGAAGCTGTTCTGTCTTGACCCTTTAAAGTAGAAATGTTTTGATGATGCTAGATTTTTGCTCTGGAGTTGATTGCAGTCTAACTTTTTGATTGCAGTATGGGGTTTAATGTGTGTTGTGTTCGGTTGTTTTTTTGGGGTTGGGGTGGTGCGTGTTGGTTTGGTTTCTTTTCTAATACATGGTGGTGGTGGGGAACCCAGTGGACATTTCTGTTGTGGAAGAAGCTCTGTGAGATGTGGGCCACACCCCCACTATTTTAGTTTTTTTGCCAGTAGTTCTCCCTCAGCAAAGTTCATAACTTCAATTTGTTTTTTCCAGGTAATCTGAGGCTGGTTTTTGGTATAAGTTTAGCAACAAGAAGAAGAGTTTTCAGCAGCTGATTTGTACTTAGCTCATATGATTGATGGTATTTCTTTTTGGTAGAATAGGGTGTGTGATATCTTAGTGGGTGAGAAGTAGCTTAAGTTGGTTTTTCTTTCTTCTCAAATATTGATTTCTGGACATTGTCCTTGTGAGGAGGCTGGACAATTCAGGAAATGGTATGAAACTGTATGGTACGCACTTGACCTGGCATCTGGTCTTGAAATTTGACTCTGAGTGTTTTAATAGGTGTGATAATGGACAGAAGTTTGTGAGGAAGGTGAAGGAATTTCACATACAACTGTCTCCTTGTAGCTTAGGGACCAAATGTGGATTACTTTTTAGGCTAAAAGTTCTTTATTGATCTCTGCTAGGAAGAAAACATGAGCCCTTTGATTCTCAAAGTAGTACTTTTAGGTACTTAGGTACACATCAGAGGCTTTCCTTTAGTGAGCTGTTGTAGCTTCTTTAGAACACATTGTGATCTTTAAGTCTTCATTTAAACTTTGAGCATTTGATCTTTTTGTTTTGGAAATCAGTGATGGTTTTAATACAGAGAGGAGAACAGTTCTTAGTTGTAATATTTTTTTTCCTTAAACTTACAGATACCCACTATGCAGCA
Source organism: Syrrhaptes paradoxus (assembly GCA_013400615.1). Taxonomy (NCBI): domain Eukaryota; kingdom Metazoa; phylum Chordata; class Aves; order Pterocliformes; family Pteroclidae; genus Syrrhaptes; species Syrrhaptes paradoxus. The sequence continues at coordinate 90,048 of VZTO01018531.1, read as the reverse complement.
GGATTAATGGGATTTCTCAGAGGGTTTCTGTTCCCTTCTTGTCACCTTTCCCTTCTGTTTTCCTCCCTTCTTTGAAGTGAGAAATGTGTGAAGGGCATAACAAGTTAGCCTAACAAAGCTGGCTTCTGAGAAGGGCAGTGTGGATCTCTGTTTAAAGCAGGAGCTCAGCATAGCCGCTCCAGTACTGACTAATTGTGGTGGTAGGAGTGCTTATCTTTATCAGTGAGTGTGCTGCTGCAGGAAATAGCTGTTTCAGCAAAACATGCATCTGGTTTGTTTATCTGTGTGGAATTGTAAGTTGATTCTTTGTGCAAACTTGAAATGCATTTTGTGAAACTTCAGCACTGTACCTATATACCATTTGAAGTCAAGTAGAATCCTCTTCCCTTTAATCTTTGCTTTTGTCAAAAGTAAATATTTTCTAATGTAATGGTTCAGATTTATTGTGAGACTCATGCTTCAGACCTGCATCATGTAAGTCCTAGATAACTTAATCTAAAGAGACATTTTGTAATTTTGTATTGTAATAAGTAATATGATTTTAGGCTAGTGAGCCTCATGGCTGAAGCAAATCAACAGCTTTCCTCAAACTTTCCTGAGAAAGTTCAACACCTGTTACCCGGAAGGCCTGCTAGAGCCAAGTAAGACAAGAAAGAAAACCAGCCTGAGCACCTGGAGGCATGGCGTAGAGGCAGTGTCTGGGGTGCGTGAGAACGAGAGCACTGGGTATCTGTTAACTGAAGGGATGCAGTTGTTCCTGCTTTTGTCTTTAGTCTGCAGTGCTCAAACCATAGCAAAGCCATTACCCAGTCCTGGAGGCAAGGGAACAACATCAGGAAAATTATTTGTATCCTCTCTACCTTCCCCTTCCTTGAAGCCAGATACTGATGGGTGTTGTGCAGTGTGAAAAGGAGCAACACACTGAGATCTTGCATGAGACGAAAAGGAGTCAGGATGCGTAAAGGGAAGTAAACCAGCACAAAATCACCTCTTACAGTTCAGATGTTGGAAGGTTTATATCTGTTGAAAGTGCCACATAACACAGGTGCAAGCAGCATTCAGCGTGCAGAGCTCATTATGATAGCTCAAGGCCTAGTATAATTTATGCAAAACCACTCTGAGATGAAACGTATTGGACTACAGTTGTTTCCTTGTGAATAAACTGACCCTGTTTTTCCTGTTCTTTTAGAACCAGCATTAGCCAGAGCCGCAGCTCTCCCTCCTTGAACAAGCAACTCATAATCAACATGGAACCTCTACAGCCCCTCCTTCCTTCTCCCTGTGAGGAAGAAGAGGTTCCTTTAGATGAAGGTGAGTCACTTACCTGATTCCTGCCAAACACTACCAATATTTATTATAAAACAGATGGAAAAATGTGTGTTACTGACTCAGGGATATGGAAAAAAAAATCTAATAATTTCCATTAGGAGTACACCATTAAGCCTCTGCACATCACACTGAGAAATGATCACTAGCTTAAGGAACTGTGCACAAGCCTCAGGCAACTATGTTGTGAAGAAAGTTACTGCTGCTAAGCTGTCTGTTTAAAAAATATTTTTTTAGATTGCCAGGTGAAAGGATCTTAACAGGAAATAAATAATCTCAACATAGCACCATTTTACTAAATNATTTTCAGTAACTATGAAGTTCTCAGAATTCCTAGTATATTACAAGGCAGTCATATGAACAAGTATTTGAGGTAAAATAAATCAAAGAGGGGTCAAAGAAGTAATGTATTTGAGTTTTGAGACCTGTATCCAAATACTGTGTGGACTTCCCATTCATCCTCTGTGTGGTTTTTCCTTTTGTCTTTTTCCTTGCTCTGTATTGAGACTGTTTCTGTATTCAGAACAGACTGCAAAAGCAGATTATTTCTTGATTTCTTTTTTCTTTTAGGATCTTAAAAGTTTTGACCCAGGTGAAAAACACTTTTGTAACACTTCATGGAGTGATGTCTCTCCTTGGGAGTCTGTGGGCAAAAGGAAGGTATGTGTATTTCTGTTAAAAATTCTGAGTAGGTGTGCATGTGGAGTTGCTTACTTCTGCTAGTAACACCCTTTTATGGTAAAAAAAAAGCTTTAACATGTGTTTTCTAAGCCCTATTAGTCAGGAAATAATCTCTCATTNCAGTGATGGTTTTAATACAGAGAGGAGAACAGTTCTTAGTTGTAATATTTTTTTTCCTTAAACTTACAGATACCCACTATGCAGCAGGATTAATGGGATTTCTCAGAGGGTTTCTGTTCCCTTCTTGTCACCTTTCCCTTCTGTTTTCCTCCCTTCTTTGAAGTGAGAAATGTGTGAAGGGCATAACAAGTTAGCCTAACAAAGCTGGCTTCTGAGAAGGGCAGTGTGGATCTCTGTTTAAAGCAGGAGCTCAGCATAGCCGCTCCAGTACTGACTAATTGTGGTGGTAGGAGTGCTTATCTTTATCAGTGAGTGTGCTGCTGCAGGAAATAGCTGTTTCAGCAAAACATGCATCTGGTTTGTGGGAATTGGGTGTTCGGGCCTCTCTCGGTGGAAAGTGGAATGTCAAAAACACCTATTTTAACAGTGTGTAATTCACTCTGCTGTGTTTGGCTGAAGAATTGTTAGTGCATCTACAGTCTCTTCGTTTTCTCTATCAAGCGTATGTAAGAAAAGCGTCGTGTTCTCTTAAGGCTGTGGGATTTCTCTTGTTGCAGGCAAGGGTTCTTTCTAAGATGTTGGGTTTTTTTTTTAAGAGGATTTGGCTAAAGGGCAAATAGGTGACTGTTCAGTGCCTCTGTACTGACTGAAGTGGAAGGAGTTTATTGTTGCTCTGAGCTCTTCAAGATTCTCCTTGGGGAAACTTGGAGGTCGAAAAAGCTCGAAAACTTATTGCAAACTTAGCTATATTCTTCTAGATTCTTGAATAATGTAATTTAAATCCAGTTATGGCTGGCTTGCCCTCCTGGCTCACTCTATTCTGTTATACGGACGGGGTTGCTCAGGCTGGCACAGTGGGGACAGAAGCCTTGTGTGAACAGCCTGCATTAAGTAGGGTTGTGTATTTGACTGCTAGAGGGTTTGTTTCTTTGTGTCGCTCAGTATATCCTGTGTTGCTTATAAATTTCACATAAATATAGCATTGGTTTTTTGACCACAAACTATTGGATTTAAAGTCTACTTCTCTTGAAGATGATCTAATCTTAAGTGGTCCTTATTACCTGCTTCTGTTGGTCCAGTGGGGTTTGGTGCAGAGGTCAAAGCATCTCACCCTCTCTAAGCATCCTGCAGAGTTTTGAGTGAAGAAGGACTTGGTGAAGGAAAGGAGAATGTGAGGGGACAAGTGATGCTAGTTTTCTGTGGGTTAAGCCTGGATTTGTAGCCTTTGTCTTATCTAGGACACTGTTGTGTGCTGTTGAAGCTAGCCTGGGGTTTTCAGAAGTGCCTAGCACACAGGAATCTAGTTATTTTTTTCATTAAGTTTGTGTTTGGGTATGTGTGGGCCTCAGAGAATTGGAGAGGTACTTAAAGTTTTTAGAGTAATAGCTGGCTTTGGGTTGAGGAACATAAACTGCTTTGGTGGGATTGATAAGAAAAATGCGGTGAGGAAGGTGGTTTACCATGTCATGGTTGTTCCAGACATGGTAGAATTGTTGCGCTTTCACAGCTTAAGGAAAATTAATGCTGCTTTTTGAAATAAGCTTCTGGGAATATCTTTGTTTTTCCAAGGTAAAAGCATAGCAATGCTGTGAAGATTTAACACTAAAACCTGTTGCAAAGTACACTGTAGTGGTAAGTTAATAAATGTAAGTAAATAGTGAAATATTACAGATTTTGGAGGAGGAAGGCAGAGGGAGAAAATAATCTTTGAACTTGGCTAGAAGTAGTGGAATTAAAGTGAAAATATTTTCACTCATCATTTTCAGTAACTATGAAGTTCTCAGAATTCCTAGTATATTACAAGGCAGTCATATGAACAAGTATTTGAGGTAAAATAAATCAAAGAGGGGTCAAAGAAGTAATGTATTTGAGTTTTGAGACCTGTATCCAAATACTGTGTGGACTTCCCATTCATCCTCTGTGTGGTTTTTCCTTTTGTCTTTTTCCTTGCTCTGTATTGAGACTGTTTCTGTATTCAGAACAGACTGCAAAAGCAGATTATTTCTTGATTTCTTTTTTCTTTTAGGATCTTAAAAGTTTTGACCCAGGTGAAAAACACTTTTGTAACACTTCATGGAGTGATGTCTCTCCTTGGGAGTCTGTGGGCAAAAGGAAGGTATGTGTATTTCTGTTAAAAATTCTGAGTAGGTGTGCATGTGGAGTTGCTTACTTCTGCTAGTAACACCCTTTTATGGTAAAAAAAAAGCTTTAACATGTGTTTTCTAAGCCCTATTAGTCAGGAAATAATCTCTCATTTTCTCTGTGTTCTACCCTGTAATGCAGCTGCCTGTAAGGACTGTACATACCATTTGCTGTCTTTAAGAATAAAACCTTGAACGTCAGTTTTTAAGGTGTCACGCTAATGTTCTGCCTTTTTAGCCCAGTCTGATGTGTAGTCTTAACATGTTCTTGTATACCATGTGCTTGTTTCATTGGAAGGATGAAAATGTGATTGCGTACATGTGGGTGCATTAAGCTGAAATTATCATTAGCAGCTTGGGATAGAGTTGCATAGGATTGCAGTGGAAAACCTATTCCAGTTAGATTTGGGTATGGGAAACAGCTTTTACTTCTGTGTAGCTAGAATCTTGTGTGACGCTAGAATCTACCAGAAAGGCAGAGTTGAGATGAACAAACCAAAGGATTTCCATAATTTTGTATTCCTGCAAGTTTCTAAGGTACTATGTAGAGCATAGGAGTATATCCAGAAGAAGAGGCAGTCCTTTATCACTTGTGCTGAAGAGTCTCAGGGCTCCTGATGGCTTCCATGAGGAAGGCGTGTCAGCAGCATGGAAACAGCAGTGAGTCTCCTCTTCTTGTTCTGAGTCAGCAGGTGATGGTTTAGAATAGTGTGGTGGTGGCTTGCCGGGATTTTTTTAATCTGCCTTTACTGTCTTTAAAACGAACTGCGGCTGCTGAGGGCAATAGTTGAGTTTTTTAACAAAGTTGTCCAGGTACAGTCTGACCAAACAAAGACACTCAGACTTGGCCAAATTGTAGTTTAGTAGAAAGTGATCCCTCCCCGACTTCAGGACCTTTTTCTGCTTTGTCTCCTAGTTCTTCTTTCTTGAACTTGAGTTCGCACATTTAAGACTTGAGGTTCATCTATTCGTGTGAATTTGTGGATGACAGAGTCAAATATGACTTGGTTGACTAGGTCCTAGAGGCAGATTGTGTCTAGCCTCTTATCACCGCTTTGGATAAGCCTTACAGTTACCTTTAGTCAAGACTACCTTTAGTGTAGATGAGTGGAATAAATCCCGTTAATGGTCATTATGGTGTCTCTTTTTTTCCCCTCTCCTTTTTTATTTCTTCTTTATTCACATAGAAAACTCCTTTTATCAGGTCTCCTGGCTCCAGTCAGCATCTTACCTGAGCTCTAGCCTTGCTGATTTTGTCTTTTTTTTGCTTTTTCCTTGTGACTAAAGAAAGAAATTCAGTGTTGGGAGATCTTCTGTGTTAGATGAGTATGGAAGCTTCCCCCTCCTCCCCAGACATGAAAACAGGAAAGAAGAGGATGAAGACAGAGCAAGTGAAGCTTCTAAAACTTAAGATGAAGGTGTTTGGTTTTTTTTCTGTCTTCCTTCCACAGTCTTCTAGGAAAATGATTAGCTGTTTCGGTGAAAATGAAGAACTAAAAATCATGCATGAGAAAGGGAATCTTCTTTCATCCCTATTGTCTGGAGAGAGACCAGGCACAGAGACCTGGTCCTTTACCCGCAGGGAGAAATACAGATCCTGACTCAGCCATCATGACCAGTAGCATCTATATCTGCCAGAACCCGAGACTGGAATCTGATCTGATGAATGTCAGTATAGAGTTTGTAATGGGTTGCTGTTGAACAGCTTTGCCCAGCGATGTCTTTTGGGTACTAAGCTTGTTCCTACCTGTTTTCTTTAAACAGCCATGGTTCCTTGATATATATCATTCACATATCTTGGCATCATGCTGCCTAGATTTGGGAGAAAAGAACATCCTGAAGGACCAACTTCTATTCCACAGTTGTTGTCATAAGGGGAAAATAAGTTGTTTGAGCGACATCAGAAACTGTAGGCTGGAGAAGATGTCTATTTAGATGAGTTGGTGGTTTCTACCGTTAGTACTGTTTTTAGGGAGACAATAATTCTGGAGGAACTTTGGGTTTTGGAGGCAGTTAGGTCTTTCTGCTTGTCTCTAGGTTGTGGGGAATGTGAGACTACACAACAAAGCGTTACTGTGTTCTGGGGTGCGTTCCTTGGAGTGGGACTAAGCCGAGTTTTCCTAAATGCCTCTAATAAGCCTTTTTGGATTCCATTTGTACAGTTTAGGGTTATGTTGGTCAATCTCCAAGACCCCTCAATTTTCCTAAGTAATTTAGAATTCTTATTTTGTCAAATTTTCTATAAAACTGAGTTGCCACTAGTAGACCATAGTAGTGCTTGAGAATATAAAAATCAGTTTAGGTGCATATGTAAGGAGAACATGCTGACAAAGCGATTTTTCTGAGGTGTCTGTGTGAAAGAGCTTGATTTCATACAGAAAACTTCAAAGCAGCGGACTTCCACATACTTCTGCTGAAGCAGATTTTTGGGGGATTTTTTTTTTTTTTTGGGGGGGGGTAGGTAGCAGGAGTTTGGGTTTTGTCCTGATTTGATGGAATTTAGGTTACATAAATNTTTTTTCCCGGGGGGGCTAAGTAGCAGGACTTTAGGATTTGTCCTAATTTGATAGAACTTGAGGTACAGAACTTTTGCTGAAGTCTCATAATTTTTACCTCTGTTAAAAAAAAAAATCTAAGAAGGCATGGAATACTGTTTTCCCTGGATTTACCAGTATGCAGGTACTGAGGCTGTTTCTCAGTGGTATTCTGCAATGCTTGTTTGCATAAGAAGTGATAACACTGTTACTATGGGATAGTAATTAATTCAGCACTTGGACCACTTCCTTGTAGAGAGGGTGTTCAGTTGTTTGGATTCAGCAGCAAGGAAGTATTGCCAGTGTATTATGCTCTGGTGTAGGCTTATGGGGGCAGAAAGACCCAAACCAGAAACGGGGAGGGGGAGAGGAAAGAGTGTATGAGGCCCAGTATTTAAAAGCATACAAGCTTTTCTAAGCCTCTCACAACCAATTAAAATAAGCAGTCCCCTCTCTTTGTCACTTCTTTTTGTCACCTGACTTGGTCATAAGTAAGGCTAGTGAAGCCAGCTTTTAATAACGCTCTGTACGCTTCATTTGTTCAGTAGTGGCAACGGCTTTTCACTGATCAGTATACTTTGAAAGTGAGATTGAAGCTGCTTCTAATTTGCTGTGGTGCTGTTTACTAGCAGATGAGAGCAGCCGCCTAGAGAGGGTAAGTAGAGGATAACTCACTGATAACCTTCACAGTGTACTGTTCAGCAGCCTTAGCCAGCAAGTGCCTGTACCTGACCCAGTCTTTGGAGTTCGGATTGTAGATTGTGGTTATCATCAGGTGACTCTCTCAGTACTGCTAATAGGTGACACCTTACTGGCTATATGAAATGACAGAAAAACAATTGCACAGATTTTTGCTACAGTTCTTTATAATGTGTCTGCGAGATGTATGTGGGTGATCTGGCTAGCCCGGATGCTGGAGTGGTGGAACAGCTCGTTTGCTTTGAGTGGTGTTTCATCAGAGGCAGAAGTCAGGTGAAAAACACAGCTGAGGGAACAGACAAGTTCCACTGGATGTCTGAGAGTGCAGATTTGTTACCTGGATTATGTTGTGATTGATTCTGTAGTTTTTGGCAGGAGCCAGGGTTAACTTCCTAGGAAGTTGTTAAAAAATGGTTGACAGAGCAAATAATGTTCATGTGAATAAGAAAAGTAATGCTGTCAAGTGACATGTAATTGAGAGAGCAAACCACTCTTTAGCTGAAGATAGTTAGGGTTAGTTTGATGCAATTAAAATTTATTTGGGAAGAATCCATTTGCTCTATAATGAGTGTGCTAGAGGAAGTTTCTTAAATTTCTGTGATGGGATGTTTAGTATGTTGAGAGAATATGAAGAAGTCACTGCTGCTTTATCATAAAAGGGGGTTTTATTCCTTCCTATCATTTATCTGGCTCCAAAAGAATATTCTTTAAAAAAATCAGTGTCTTTTTGTGGCTTTGCTGGGAGAGGTACTTTTAGAGAGCTTTCAGTGAAGGGTAGAGTATTGAAATATATTAAAAAAAAAAAAACAAAACCCACCCTTTCTCTCTTCTGTCTTTTTCTCTAGTAAATAAGATGTGGTCCTGAACTAAATAAAGCTTTAAAAGCTTTATAATAGAAGGGCTACTGTTCCTAATTGCTAGGGCTTTACCTCCTGTGTACAGTGGCATACAAATTCTTCCTAGCTTGTTCTATGATTCCCATCTTTAAAAACAGACCTCAGCCTTCCTTCTTGTGGAGTAGAAATGAACTCACTTAAGGCTTCTTAAGTTACAAAGAAGCAAAAAGTGGACAAATGTTTCTCCTTTTAGGTATGTAATCTTTAAATTTGCTTTTCAAAAACAGATCTCGATGAAACTGAGAAGATACGTGCTATACGTGCAGTGAAGGCACTTTTGATAGGTGATGGTTCAGACTTACTTTCAAACAGAATAACAGGGGTTTAGGAACTGGCAGTTTCTAAGTGGATGTTTTTGTTTTGTTTGCAGAGATACAGAACAAAGCCGTACTGCTGTAGCTTATGCAAGTTCTCATCAAAATTTCTTACTTCGTTCAAGAATCACTTGCACCGTTACCATGAGGATGAAATGGACCAAGAGCTGGTGGTTCCTTGCCCAAAATGTGCATTTGCTTCTCATCCCAAAATAATGGGAAAACATATCCGGATGTTTCATTCGTCTAATAAAAAAATACAGAACTATACTGTCAGCTTTTTGGATGGCATGAAACAAATCAGGAGTGACGTCATAGTATTTACATGTCTAAAATGTCACTTTACAGACACATTGTATTACAATATGAAGAAACATGTGCTGATGAACCATTTTCAGAACTTAATAAGTACATATTTTGGACAGAAACCTGATGAAAGTAAAGAGAATTCTTTTGAGTACTACTGTAAAAAGTGTAATGCTTCTGCAGATAGCCACCGTACTTTAATGTATCATGTCTTGACAGCTGAAACACACCGAGACCTGGAGAACAAACTTCGGTCTGTGATTTCAGAACGTATTATGAAACCAGGACTCGTGAAACAAATGCATATTGCTCCAAAGACTCCCCAAAACGTGGCAGTGGCTTCTCCATCTGCAGGACGTGCTGATGCCCCAGCAGGTTCTGTCGCAGCTCCGGCTTGCATTAAGCTGGCATTTCCACAGAATAATCAAAACCAGACTGCGGTGCAGCCAAAAGCAGTTCAAAACAGAGTCGGATCACTGACTGCTCCAAGTGCCTCTGGTAGCCTTCCACATCCAGCTCCTGCTCCGGTTGTTACCCCATCGCATGTTACTCTAGTATCTAGTAATCTTCCTGTAGGTCAGAATAATGTTAATATTCAACCGTCACCTTCCCAGCCTATCCTTGTTTCCCATAGGCTCCCCCTTAATCAGCCTGTGCAGGCTGCAGCTCTTCCTCTTCATCATTCTGTTGGGACCGTAACTAGAACCATGGCCCCTACAGTTCTTCCTCTGCATCACCCAGTCAGTCCTGGGCTCTTTCCTATTAACCAGCCCATCGGTACTATAAATGGCCCCGTTGCAGCTGGCGCGCTGCCCGTCACTCAGCCTGTCAGCCCTGTGAATCAACCAGTTGCACCAGGACTTCTCTCTGTCAACCAGTCGCTTGGGAATGTGAACGGACCCATCGGTCCCAGGGTCCTTCCTGTGGCGCAGACAGTTGCGTCAGGGGTTCTCCAGCTTAACCAGCCCGTGGCCTCTGGGGTTGTTCCTGTCAGACAGCCTGTCAGACCTGGCTTTCTTCAGCTTAATCAACCCGTTGCCCCAGCAGTTATCCCAGTGAATCAGCCGGTTCAGCCTGCAGTTTCTCAAAACACAACTCTCTTGACTGCAGGTTCTATCCTTCGGCAGTTGATTCCGACCGGTAAGCAGGTTAACGGGATACCTACCTACACGCTCGCCCCCGTTTCGGTTACTTTGCCTGTACCTCCGTGTGGTGGAGTAGCAACTGTCACACCACCGCAAGTGCCCATCCAGCTGATGCAGTCCGGGACGGTGGCTCAGTTGTCCCAGTCACCAGCTAGTGCACCCTCTCCTCCTGTGGTTTTAACGTCTCAGAATGCATCGTTACAAGCCTCCCCGCCTGGCCCTGAAACAAATGAGGCTGTCAGACAGGCTAAGCAGTGGAAGACTTGCCCTGTTTGCAATGAGCTTTTCCCATCAAATGTCTACCAGGTGCACATGGAGGTGGCCCACAAACACGGCGAAGTGAAAATGGAAGAAACGCCGGAACCTGACAAACTTGCAGCTTGTGCACCCTTTCTGAGGTGGATGACGGAAAAGACGGTCCGGTGTTTATCCTGTAAATGTTTTCTTTGTGAGGAAGAGCTGATGAAACATCTCCTGATGCATGGCTTGGCTTGCTTGTTTTGCACAGTTACTTTCCACGACTTAAAAAGCCTCATAGAGCACAATAAAATTACACACAATGGGAAAAAGCAGCTACATGCGGATTATAGCAACAGAGGGTTTCAGCTAGGTAATGATGCTCAGGGTGACCTTGTATTTCCACATTTTGATTTCAGTACGGTGTTACCAAAAGAAGACATCAGTGAAAGAGAAGTACATTTGGCAGTGCTTGCTGGGCTGAATTCAAGGACGCTTGTTCCTGTTTACATCAAAGTGAAACCTCAGACAGCGGAAGTGAACAACAGAAGCAACAAAACAGTGTTAACCTGTCCCTTCTGCTTTGGTACGTTTGGTAGTAAAGAAGCCTATGAAATGCATTTGAAAGAGCGGCATCATATCATGCCAACTGTACATACAATTTTGAAGTCTCCTGCTTTCAAGTGCATTCACTGCTGCGGTGTGTACACTGGGAATATGACTCTAACAGCTATTGCTGTCCATCTGCTCCGTTGCAGAAGTGCTCCCAAAGAGAGCAACTCAAGTGCGAAGATGCAGCTGGAGCGTACGGAGAAGAAAGAGCTCCTGTTTGTGAATGGGGAAAAGCATGTTTCTGTGATACTGAAAAGAAAGCAGTCGGATTCCTGCTTTGTTGCAGAAGACCAAAGGAGTAAGGAACAGCAGCCTTTCAGCTTAAGTACTGGCGTAGCTCTGTCTCCAGAAAAAGAAGTGAATTTGGGGGTAGTGCCTTTCAAACGACAAAAGACTCATAGTCGGACTGAGATGAGGAAGCTTCCTTCTAGTGAAGATCTTCGCATTCTAGCAGTAGATCCTCGACAGTATGATCACAATTCGTATGAGGCTCAACACAAGTTTTTGACAGACTACTTTCATGAGAGGCCGTATCCTTCTGCAAAAGAGATGGAATTGCTTTCCTCGCTGGTATACGCGTGGAAAATTGATGTTGCATCCTTCTTTGGAAAAAGGAGGAATGTATGCTTAAAGGCGATACGGAATCACAAACCGTCTGTGCTGCTGGGTTTCAGTATGTCTGAACTAAAAAATATTAAGCACAGTTTGAATATAGAAGAACAGCCAGTAGATATGTAAGCAAGCTTTTTTTACCAGCTAAAAGCAATGAATAATTGCCTAGTTATGAATTTAGCAGTTTACGGTGGTGTTTGTTTTAACTTGCAGACTGGCCTGTTGAAGGGTGCAGTGATACACCAAGTCTCGTTCAGTTGTGACTGTTATTGTGAAAGGCACACATAGTTGTGTATTTGGAAAAGCTAAAACCTTCAGACTTGTGCATCTGGAATTTGTTTTAGCTTTTTACTTTTTCTGGAGTAGTGGGGGTTTTTTCTTTGTTTGTTTTCTTCTGTTTTCCTTTCTTCCCCTCCAGGCTCCCATGACACTTTTTATAGCACCATGTAAAACATTTGTCCTGTTAAAAACAAATTTTATTTTATTTTTCTGTGATGTCATCATCTTTTCTAAACAATAAAGTGTATAATGTTGGTTAAAATACTGAGCTAGACTACGTGAAAAACATGTTTGATTGTGTTTTTAAGTCCTGATTTTTTGGACCTATTTTTGTTTTATCTGCTGAAGAAATGATTGTAGCCTTTACATCCATTGCTCCTTCAAATTCCCAGTGCACTGGTAGCAACATAAAAAACCAGGGCAATGTGGCTGGTTGTTTTTTTTCTTCAGCCAAAACACCTGTGCCAGTTCAGTCTGGTTACTTGTACAATCTAACTGGTATTAACATGGTGGGGATGGAGGGGCTTGGGGTGCCTATTGAAGTGTTATAATTAACTGACTTGAAATAGTTGTGTTAGTATCTGTTAAATAGATTTTTGCTAACCAGAAGTGTTGAAGCCTGGTTGTTTAAATACCTGTTGTTCAAAGCTTGGTAGCAGCATTTGGTTTATTTTATTCAGCAAACAAGACTGCTGTGGAGAGTGTCAGATTGCTTTGTGTATGACCTCTGTATGGAGAGTGTCAGATCGCGGAGTGTATGACTTCTGTGCACATCACTTCTCTGGAGAAGCTCTATCCAAATATCACCTAAGTTTGGTGAAAAATCCAGTTTTTATTTTAAATTGCTGTTGCGTGAGATAGTAACTGAGCAGTGCCTTCTCCCCAGCAAATTAGAGACATGACTTGAAGTCCTTTGAGTCTGAAATCGTACAAACTGAAACTGGATTAATTGGTAGCATAAAGACTTTAAACTGTTGAGTACCTGAACCAACGATACTCATGTAGTGATCATTTTTTATTGTCCTTTAGAGACCATCAGAATAGTGCAACACCCAGACAATCTCGTTGGGTACGAAACAGCATCTCTGGTACTGGTGGCCATGCTGAGACCTTGTTAGTGCTGTCCTTTCGTTCTGGATATGCTTTGTTTCATCTGGCTTGTAAAACAGTGCCTCTAATATTAATAGCCAGTTATGTAATAAATAACCTATCATATACATTATATTTTCTTCCTTCATCCTGCTCTCCCCACCCTTCTTTCCCTGAGCCCATGTTACAAGGAGAGGGTGACATACTCCCGAGTGTATAGCTGGGTTTTTTTCAGTTGTACGCATACTTTTGCCCTGTGCAGTGATTTTGAGGGCAGATACAGAATTGTTTTTTGTGTTGTTTCTAAAAGGACATGACATTTTTAGCAGAATTTGGTGACTGGCCGCCTGAGGTTCTATAAGCTGTTTCAAATTCTGTTTTGGATACAATCTTGATATTTTCGTATTGATCACTCAAAGAATTTTAATGCGTATGTGACATACAGTTAAGCTGAGAGAATCTGCTGTTTGGAAAAAAACTAGTAATTTAATAGCAGTGTTGGACAAACAAGCATCGTTCATAGGACGGTGTTGCAGAAGCACACCCCGCTCCAAAGAGTCCCCGTGAGTTAAGAAGCAGTGTGTTCTTATATCCTAATAACAGCTCCTTAAAAAGAATTAAAAAAATATATTTGGGCATAGCACGGTTCATGAACTAGTTTGAAGGGTCAGAGTGAGGAAGAGGGATGCTCTATCGAAGTTCTGAAATCTAGGTACTAATTTTCACCCTTAAAACCCTGCTAGTGCGAGCCCTGCCGTCTTTGGGGTGGTTCTGGTAGGGGTGAAACTCCAGCAGGGAGGGATTTGGCCGCGTGCAGCTGGGGAGGGCTTGCTGGGGGTGGATAAAGATTGTTCTTGAGATAACAGCGGGGCTTGGAGTGGGGAGCTGGGCAGTCTTGGAGGGTTCGTCCATACTTGGGGCACCAGGAGAGCAGTCCAGTCTTACCAGAGTTTTCCTACAGAGTGTCCAGTGGTGATGTTAAACTTTTAATTTATTGGACTTTGATTTCACAGTTTCAAATAAACCAGCTTTCTAACTTTGTCTTAGGTGTGTGTGCAAATGATTAACTGTCTCCTCNTAAAATTTACAGTTCCTCCCCCCGCCCTTTTAATATATTCAGTTTCTTTTGGTGCAAAGTAGCTGTTGGAAGACCCAAAGGGAAGAAAGACCTAGAACTTCGATCCAGATGCTTTCGCTAGACCTTAGTGCATTATAGTAATATCTTGCATTATCTCAAATACTGACAGCTGCATGTTTGTCTAGCAACTGATGTTCTTAAATCTTGCTGCTAATTTGCTGTCACTAAATACTCCTCCTGCTCTCGCTAAACGAGGATTGGAGAAACACCCCACACCCGGGTGAATTTTACAATGTAAAAAGAGTGGCAGAGACACAGTGCAGTCGTGGTTTTCAGAAAAGCCAAGGAGCCTGAAGACAACCCATTTAAACCAAAGGAGGCTTTTGCTGTAGGCTTAAAGGGTTAGTGGGGAAAGGTGCTGCTGCCCCTGCCCAGGGCTGGGGGAGGGCTCTGGGGCACTGTCCTGTGGGCAGAGGCTGGCAGTGCTGGTATGTGCTGCAGGGGAAAACTCTGCCGGGGGAGCTGCCCTCTGCCTCAGGCTTTCCCAGTGTGAGTCTTTAAAGCACAGATGAAGCTCTGGTCCACCTTAGAAGAAGTCCAGTTGGGAAGAATACTGGTTGGTTTGCAGGATGGTTACAGCAAGTACTTGCTCTATATGGGAATAAAAAATACCTGCAAGTCTGGTGCTTCTGAAATGCGTTGGTCTGGAGAGGCCGCTGTGTTCAAGAAATATTTGGTTGTGGTGTCTTGAGTTTTTGAGCAGAAAAATTGTGCTCGTGAAATCGTGTGATAACTTACGGGAATATGTAGTAGGAAGGATTGTTACTGTAGTGTGACTTGGTCGTGTTTTTTCTGTGTGTGTTAATGTGCTGGGAGTTCAGTTAATACTGTTTGGTAAACTGATGTTTTGGAAGGGGACAAAACCCCAAGCGCCCTTGTTGCTGGTTTTCAGTACGGTATTGTGTAGAATACTGCAGCTCACCATCACGTCACACTTTTTTTCCCTTCACTGTTTTAAGATGATCAGGAAAGCTTAGGGGCTTGTTTCTGTAGCTGTTAAACGCAATTTTGAGTGTGCAGTTCCCAACAAATATCCATAACGCCCGAATTCTACTGCAGCTGTCTGTGCCATTTTCAAATATAACATTTGCCAAACTGAACTGTGGGCACGTTTTTCTAGGAAATATCCTTGATGCCAAGTAGCTAAGTAGAGATATGCAGAGAAAAAAAATTGTAATAGCAAAGGGGGGAAAAGACAAAAAAAAACCTTTAGAGAATGTGTGTGGCTTGTTTCAAATGTCAGAAGAATTTTCATTCCTTCCTCTCCAAATGTGCAAAGGGCAAATTGGGGTGTTCCTGAGCGAAGCAGAACTCTGGTGCTGCAGCTCAAGCCTGACCTATCGCCCTGCTTTAGTGCCTGCGCATCTCGCTTCAGCTCTTCTGACTGGAGGGGCAAGCCAGCGGTGTGCCCGTTTCTCTTTGCACGTAGGCAGCAGGTCCCGAAGGACGTATGACGTCATTCTTTTTGCTTTGAATTTGCCTGAGTTGAACATCCTGAGTTAGAGAGGTGTATGTGGCGTGTGCTTACAGTGTGCGTGGGGGAAGCGTGGGTGTAATTCCACAGAACCTACTATTTATTAGCACAGTGGTTTATTATCTAGTAGTATGGTGAAGAGCACCTTATAATAAAATCTGGGGAAGGTAGAGGCCTCGTGTATCTTTGCAAGCACTGTTTGTATTTTATTTTGGCTGCTTGTCCGGTAAAGGGGAGTAAGAGCAGTTTACACCCTCCTAGTATATAATGTGGGTGAGTATCTTAAGGACTGAGACTGGTCAGTATTTTCTGCATTGAGCTGCACCAATTAAATGAAGTATGGAGCAGCTGACCGTGGGTGTGTATGACTGAAAGCCACGGGACATGGACATTTCTGGAGAAAGATCTGATTCATTGTGTTGTCAGTTAATGTCATTCTCATTTACAATCCACTGGGACGTTCTTTGGAAGGATGCTGTTGGAGCCTCTGTGAGATGCTATATTTGGCCCATAAGAACCCACTTCTGGAACACGCACTGTGCAGTCTTTCCTAGGTCATGCAGGACAAGTGCCCTGAACAACTTCATTTATCAAGTCATCTTGAACAGCAGATATGTGCAGCATCATCCGTCTGCCCCAGGACTGCCATCGCACGGATGCTAGAGAGCAAGGGCTGAATCACAAGCCTTTTGGAGCGCCTGGAACAGTCTCCTCTCCTGATCGGGGTGGAGAATTAGGGTTGCAAGAGCACTCGTTATCCCAGAACAGGTGTTACATTGGAAGGCATGGGCGGAGTGCTGTCTGTGTGACCATGTGTGTGATCACGTTCTGTCCGATCAGTGCTGCCGTGGCTGCACGTGACCCTCAGCAGAGCTGAAGGCGTACGGTGGGCTGGTCAGCAGCTGTCCCCCATGAAGCACTGTGCCTCAGCAGCTAGGGAAGGCAGAGCGTGACCAGTACCGCTGAACCCACTCTGTCTTCGCTTCCTTCATTTGGAGTAAAAGCTCATTTTAAGGTAGCTGTTGGGACTGATTTTATTAGTGTTAGTAATCACAGAATCATTAAGGTTGGAAAAGACCTCAAGGATCATCAAGTCCAACCATCAACCCAACCCACTAACCCATATCCCAAAGCACCACATCCACACGTTGCTTGAACCCCTCCGGGGATGGTCATCTCTCAGTGGAGACTGGAAAAGCGCCAGGGAAACTTCCCCCTTTCCCTGTTTTTCTGCAAAGAACAACAAAAATTATTGTTAGTACTTCGCCATCCTTGAGTTAGTATCTTGGCATTTTCCCATCCATCCGTAACTCTGCGTTCTTTTTCAGCTAGTCATACAAAAGCAGCTCTAACACCAGTTCATGATGGGGAAAGCACAAGTCAATTACCCGAAGTTGTTAATGGAAGAAAAGCTGGCAGGCACCAGGGGTGTAGGGAAGAGCCACTGTTACATTGTAAGCACTTGAGTGCTGGGGCTTAAAACAACAGTCATTATTGATAGACATGCATGCAGGAAGGTTAGCCAGCACAGATTCACCTCCTTGGCTGCTGCTGGAAGCCGATGGTAATCTCGGCCCAAACTGTTCAGCGTGGGATCACACAACCCAGCGCTGGGGTCAAGGCCATGGGACGCAGAAGCCGGGAGTGCCGCTTGGGCAGAAAGCCAGTTTGGAGACGGACAGGAGCGCTTTAGCCGAGGGGAGGTGTCTAAGTGGTGGCACCTGGTAGAACGGGGGTGGCCACCCAGGCCACGCTGCTGGGGATGCCCCCAGGACACAGGGGACCATGCAAACCTCATGAAATTTAACAAGGCCAGGACAAGGTCCTGCACGTGGGTCGAGGCAATCCCAAGCACAAATACAGGCTGGGAGGAGAATGGATAGAGAGCAGCTCTGAGGAGAAGGACTTGGGGGTGTTGGTTGATGAGAAACTGAACATGGGCTGGCAGTGTGCGATCGCAGCCCAGAGGGCCAACCAGATCCTGGGCTGCATCAAGAGAAGCATGTCCAGCAGGTCNTAATCTGAAAGAGGGGAGATTGAGATGAGATGTGAGGAAGAAATGTTTTTCTGTGCGGGGGGGTGAGGCAGTGGCCCAGGTTGCCCGGAGAAGCTGTGGATGCCCCATCCCTGGAGGGGTTCAAGGCCAGGCTGGATGAGGCTTTGGGCAACCTGGGCTAGTGGGAGGTGTCCCTGACCATGGCAGAAGGTGAAGCTGAATCATTTTTAAGGTCCCTTCCAACCCAAACCATTCTATGGTTCTATGAATTAACTTGCAAAGAGAAAACATGGCATGGGTTAGAGCTTCAAATACTGGAAATAATCACATTTAAAAAGGTAAAATAAGGGAGGAGACCAGCAAAACAGTTAGCAGGTATAGTGCTACTTTTCAGCTACTCAAAGCTTTATTCCAGAAGCACAGAATGGTTGAGGTGGGAAGAGACTTCTTCAGGTCATTTGATCCAAGCCCCTGCTCAGAGCAGGGCCACCAAGAGCCCAGGACTGTGTCCAGCCCTGTGCTGAGTATCTTTAAGGTTGGAAGATATATTGATCTCTGGGCAACCTCTGCCAGTGGTTGACCCATCTCCCTGTGAAAGTGTTTTGTTGTGTTCAGATGGAAGTTGAGGTCTTACCAGTAAAGTCAGAGGTAAAGAAGGCTTTGAGTGCCTTGGCCCTGTCTGTGTCCTGTGTCACCAATCCCCTGCTGCATTTAGCAGTGGGGCCACGTTTTCCCTAGTTTTCTTTTTTGCTCTTTATGTACTTGTGGAAACCTTGTTGGCATCCCTTCACCTGCCCTGCCAGATTATGAATGTGCCATTGGAAGGCTGGCAGCTATCAATAATAATGTCATTAAAAGTCTATTGCAATAAGCAATAAAACTGTTTCAAGGATCAGCAGCAGCTGCACACGCGTTTACTAAGAAAAGATGCTCCTGCTGTGGTCTAGTATGAAAGGAAGACCTGGAAAATGTCATAAAACTCGTAAGGATGCATAAATAACACTTCACCTTTCAATCAAACGACATACATGCAAATCTCCACATTAGGGCACTGGGTAAAGTGGCATAAAACCAGAAGATGAAAGAAGAGAGGTGTTACGAAGTGATACTGCCATCCCAGTGCCCATTTCATGCTCTCTCCCAGCAGCCTGCCACAGAACTGACCATTACTCGCTGTGAAATTGAGAGATACCAGCTCCTGCTGGTCTCACAACTCAGCAGGATGTGTAAGCGAGAAAGCCCCTTACTCTTGTTTGCTCCGATATTCCTGGCACTGCTGGCAGCTTGGCTTTGCTGCCACCCTGCTGAGAAGAGCCAAACGAAACCAACTGCAATAGAAGCGAAGGATCTCTCCAGAGCCAATTATTGATGTACATAAACTCCGCTTCTCAGCAGAGAAGAAAATAACATTTTGTCAATGTTTCAGTGGAGTCCTGTTACAGAAACAGGAGCCAGCCTTGTGCTGCTCTCAGTGCCCTTGTGCTGTCTCCGTTTCTTCTTAAGCGAACCCAGATTTCCACACCAATGGTGACAGAATATCATCAGCACTTAGAGGGGAAAACACATCTGAAACCTCTATCAAATTTGTCCCGGTTAGGTTCAAATTTTGTAATCTGCGAGTAAAACTGGGCTTCTTCCATCTGTTCTCCTAGGTCATTTGAATGCAGAACTGTAAAGTGTTTCTTCACACCTTTGAGGTAGTCCAAGGTCTGGAAGAAAAGCTAGAAAATGCTGAAATACTGCTGTTCACCAGCAAAAAGAACCTAAGCCCTGTACACTTCGGACACTGGACTTACACTCAAGAATTTAGGATGACACAAACTCTCATTGGTTCTGTACATATTTAACACAACCAGAGAAAACCTTCACTCTCTTCTAACAAGTACTGGACACTCACATGTGAACTAAAACAATTCTGGGCTTAAACTCTGCTTTTTCCAGCTTCATCATACTAATTGAGGAAACTTTTTCTGGTATTATCTTTCACTGAAGAAACCAACTATCACGATATACTCTGTTCCACACAAGCTACGTTTTTAAGCTCTTAACTAATTCTTCCTGTGCGATATATATCTGTATATATATTTTCTTAAGACATTTATAATTCCTTTCATTTTAGCAAGCTAACAGGCTACATGTTGAAGAGATACTTGTTAATGATTTGGAAAAAAGGAGGACTTCAATCAACTGTCTGAACTGAGGGCAGTTGCTGGGGAGATGATCCGAGCCATTCCAGTTCAATAAGCTTTGCAAATGCATTATGAAGCTTCTAAAGAATCCACAGAAGATATTTCAGAAACAGTTGGATTATCAACATACTCAAGTTTTTTGTATCCAGACCGTGATGATTACGTGCATGAGCCAAGAGTACTTCCAAAGATGACTGGTGTTTGCGCTGGTCTACCAAAAGTACTGGGGAACCACACACAGAGTATACCCGCACTTAAAATCCACAAGTGCTCTTCGCTCGTTAAACATTCACAACAAACAACAGAGAGACACTTCGAAAAGCAACTGATGGGAGGTTTCAAAGGAACTCCCTCTGCTGGCTTGCAAGTATACGCATCCAGTCACTCTGTTTGTTCTGGAGGAGGCAGAGTCTTCAAGCTTAGGTACAAATAAGGCAGCAATTCCGTCCTTACCATTTGTGCAGATTGCCAGCTGTAGGTGAGAGAAATCTCTTCCAAATCAAAACCGAGGATGACTGTAACCTTACCCAAGAGGGTTCCATCTACATTCTTCTTCCATAGTTAATAGAATCTGACACCCATAGCACAAACACGTCCATGCCTGTGACACAGATTTGGTAAAAAACACTCCCCCCCCCCAATCCCCTTAAATGTACTTTACTTGGAAACATTCAACTGTGTGAATCATGAATGTATGTAATTGCCATTAGTTTTAAGTGTTGATTTGAGGAAGAGAAAATATTTGCTGTTTTGTAGAATTCTATAAAATTACATGTACTTGTATACAAGGACATATGACAACATGTTTTATTAAAATAAAAAGCTTTAATACTTTTGCATTTAAAAGATTTAGCAGAAAATAATTGCTACAAACATGCCACAACAACATATATGGTTCGAAAAGTTTTCAGTGCTTTCTTTCAAAGTTTTTCTGTATATACTTCAAAGGCTGGCTATCATAATACTGATATAAAATACTTCATGTAGACTAAGGTCAGGTGCATAAAATACAATAAGTAATAAAACATACTGTTTGTATAAACATTTAAAGTATAAATTTCATTAGATAACATGCAAATACTGCAATATTTTAAATGGCACTTAAATATAGATACTGAGATTCTTTATAATTTTGCATCCAATATGAGATTGTGAAATGTACAAAACTATAAAAACATATTTCTTCATTGAAGTCAGGTACTAGTACAGAACTTGATTGTCATTTTACAAGCATTGAGCCCAATGTCCCGCAAATCTTCACCAGTCCAAGTAAAGACATCTACTGAAATGGGCCCACGGCTAGTTAAGTTTCTTCATAATAAAATATGAAAGGATATTTACATGAGAATAAACTCTTAAATTTTTGGTAAGGTAATTAAGTAGCAGCAATTTGTTTCTTACAAAAATGATGTTTAAAATAGGTGCATGCTTTTCGTTGTCACTGATATGCATCTGAATAATATAAATTTTACATTCTTCAATAAACTCAGAACACTATTGTGTTCATTGCCAAAAAAAACCCCTCTGAGATCCCTTTTTGCAAAAATAATAAGTCCATAATGTCAGAACCTTCCGGAGTATTTTTATGTTTCCAAGATCAATGGAAAACAATCTAATTGTGCTGAAACAGTCATCAGACTAGTAATGAATAAAAGAATAATCTTTTCACATTATTCCAAATACTTTTAGCTCTTCATTGAAAAATATTAGTTCATAAGATCTTCTACAACTTTTGTTTTCTGGTTCAGTGATCAACAATTCTGAGTGTCCTTCACAATATAAAACACCGTAATACTCATGCATATTTTTTAAGCAGTTATATATAATATATTAATCCTGACAAGATGAATAAAAGACTTATGAACAGGGAGTGCAAAAGAGGCACCACTTTAACAGAAGGAGAAGAAATGCTAAATGAAACTTGTACTTGAGATGCAATTAGAGCTGACAGTGGTACGTGTGACGCTAATGTTGGACTGTCTGAATTTATCAGTGACTCTATCTTTTCTGCTTCTTTATTGCAGGCTTCAATCTAAGAAAAAAGAAAAAGTTGTTATTTGTCTTCTTGCCATGTAAAATGCCAGTGCAAAAATGTTGGTAGATAGAAAAATTCATGAAAGAAAAGCTGAGTTATACCCATCAGCACATAAGATTTATATAATCTTGGGAAGTGTTTCTTAGAAAACACAATGGAGCTCTTATCATAGACTCTGGTACTATGAAAACTACTGTGGAAGCCCTAAGCAGTCGCAAAAAGGAAGGAAGGAGGCTACATACAAGTTACCATGGGGGATGTACTTTGAATGTTGATGCCAAAAAGTTCACAGTAAATTATAACTAAAGTACCTCTAGAACTGAGAACTTCCATCCTTGACTGACCAAGATACTGCCTTGGAAGTCTGCAATAGTGAAAAAAATCAGGATTTTTCTATGTATTGGGCTTTTTCTCCCAAATCAGGGAGAATGGATTTCTTTTATGGGAAGGGAAGAACGGAAGCAACAGGAAAACCTGAGAAAACCCGAGAAAACCCAGGTTTCCATTCCCCCCCCCAGACACGCTGATTTTTTTTTTTAACATAAATTATGATTTTATGTTAGAAAATCCATTTTTTCCACCTTACCTTCTACTGCAACCCAGGAATCAATTTAGTACTAAGTCTCTTTAACAGCTTTGCCTCTGGTGAAGTTTTAACATGATAAACTTAATACCTGTACGCTCAAAGCTTTGAAAGTTGAGGGAGCTCTAGGTCAGCAACGGGTGTCACCAGTAAGATTATCATAGAATCACAGAATCATTAAGGTTGGAAAAGACCTCCAGGATCATCAAGTCCAACTGTCAACCCAACACCACCCAACCCACTAACCCATGTCCTGAAGCACCACATCCACACGTTTCTTGAACCCCTCCAGGGATGGTGACTCCACCACTGCCCTGGGCAGCCTGTTCCAATGCCTCATCACTCTTGCAGTGAAGAAATTTTTTCTAATATCCAGCCTAAACCTCCCCTG
>VZTO01018531.1:35792-55387 GCA_013400615.1 Syrrhaptes paradoxus | reverse complement strand
TTTCGTATCATCAGCAAACTTGCTGAGGGTGCACTCTACTCCCTCATCCAAGTCGTTGATGAATATATTGAACAGCACAGATCCCAATACCGAACCCTGGGGGACTCCACTAGATACAGGCCTCCAACTAGACTCCATCCCATTCACCACAACTCTCTTTTCTCCAGCCAGTTCACAATCCATCTCACCACCCGATCATCCAGATCACACTTCCTCAGTTTAGCCGCAAGGATCTCTTCCTTCTTTAAATGACAACAATGCTACCACTAGATTATGTACAATATGCCCTTCTACCCTCTGATTGCCGCTGTCCTGTGCATTACACATTTTCCTTTTATATTAGGGAAGACTCAGAAATTCTGAGATTTAAACACTTTCCAAGTGGAATGTAAATAGATTCTAAGCACTTCAGAGATGTTTTAAAATGAGCATGTTTAGTTTACACTACGTTCTCAAACTGACACAGGAAAATGTGTTGTGTACAGTCCTTTACTGAAACTACAAGTTGAGGTTTGAAGCATAATGGTTATTCCGTACAACCGAAAAACCTCTCTATACTTTCCCAATTAAAAATACCAAAGGTAAAAAGTGTATATCCACAATGCAGCTTGGAAACTGCAGTTTTCAATGCCATAATGGCTATCACAGCTACAAAACTGCAGTTTTTCTCTGCAGTTTTCTGCATCAGGGCATTTAAATTGCAGAAAAAGGAAAAAAATTCTGCTATAATCAGTTTTTCATGAAAGCACAGTATTACACAACTTCTCACAGCAGCTTTCTTTCAAAACAAAAAAATGTGCAAATTCCAAGGAGACTACAGTGTTGCACAACACTGAGAAAATTGAAGACAGAGACCAACATAATGAGCCACAGACTTTGATTTCTGTAAGAAAGGTCAGATTTCCTTTTCTCCTGTCACTAGTACAGAACACATTTTTGTTTTAATACGGTCTACACAGATTTTGTTTTTTCTGAAACTGGAAAAAAAAATTGCATTGATACGGTTTTCACAAGCTATCAATCTAATTAAGAGAAACTCAGGTCTTCCAGGGAGATCAATATTTTCTTATTTAGAGATAAAAAGCACAGACTGACTGAATATGCCAGACTGAATCCATGTCCTGAATACAGGTGTGGGTGGGTTTTTTTTTTTAAACTACTAGAAGAAGGTGTGAAACAAAGTAGTAAAATGACACTTGCTGCCATTTCAACAAAATTTGATTCTCTCATTTTTGAAAGTATAAATCAGTTCTCATTTATTGCTAAATCCGAGATCTGCATCATGAATTTAAATGATAGAGCACTACACAACAGAACAAAGAGCTGGCAGTTATTACAGTCCATTACTAACTATGACAAATAAAAAGTAGCTACTTCAAACAGTTATTTTTACTTAGCTATCCCAAAACTAGAATGTTACTTCAACACAACACATTCAAAGAAAAAGTAAATCTGCTTCACAGATAGATGATGACAAAGAAAAGCTTAAAAACATATTCTGCTGTTACCTCTGATTTTTATTACAAGGGTTAGGGTTACACGGATCCTTGGAAATGCAGGATCCAAACTCAAACTGATTGTCCTGGAGCCCAACACAACGAGCTATGCATGCACTTGGATACGTGCGTCCATTTTGACCGCATACTGGTACAAACTGATCTACGCAGTTACACGGCAAACCTGGAAAAGCAACACACAGAACAGGAATTTGGTGCACACTTATTTTCTATGACAGAAGATACCAAAGGGGTCACTAAGATACCTTTGCCTTCCAACAAATGTGCTGTATCTTCAGCCCATTCTCCCTCCTGTCATTTAGCAATGCTGTGGCACATACGCATTTATGTGTAGTAGGAAGAGAAGTTTGTGCCCTGCCCCCTTGCTAATTCTACTCAGTTTTCACCATTTTTTCCCCAAACTCCTTTTCTCTTGACTCTCGTGGCATTACCCTGTCTCTACCTAATTCTACATATCACTTGAGGTTTTATTTTTCAATACTGATATTTTTTTTTAAAGGTATGTTTTTTCTAAAGTGCAGGTTGGACATGAGAAAAATAAATACTTATAAGAACAATAGTTATAAAATAAATAGTTATAAGAAAAATAAATAGTTATATATATAAATAGTTACCAGGTATTTTCCATTAATACTGTAGAAGGAATTTAGAAGCCAATCCTCACTCTAAGAACATGAAGCTTACAGTTCCCAGCGCTTGGCAAGTTACCTGTAAACTTCCGACGCTCATCTTCTGAACTATGCTCAGTTAGACATTGACGCGTAGAACATATCAAGTTTCCAGCAAAACATGAACAGACATTACAATCAATATTAAAGGACGTCCCATGGCCTTAAAATAAAATAAATGCATACAATTAATGCAAATATACCAGAAGACTGTATACTCCTATGCATTGCATAGATACTACGTTTTCAGCACTGTTCTTGTAATTTCCCTTATTGTTTCTATAAATTTCTATCTTTTGTTAATTTCAAGGTTTGCTTTATTAATTTAAAGAATAAGTCTGTTCACATGTGGTTTTTATTAATGAGTTAAACAAGGAAGCAACCACTTTATCCTTTCAAAGCCTGTATATGTTAAGTTGTTTTTTTTTTTTTTTTTAAGAAAAAATTAAAGCTGCAAAAAGAAATACACTCAGAAAACAGACAAAGTGGTAGCACAGTACATGGTACTTCTACAAATTCTGGATAGCAAGCTCCACATTTTTAAAAGTAAAGCTTTTGTAAAGGTACGTTCTTCTCCTAAATTAATTTTACATAAGACTGCTAAACCTTCTGCCAGAGTCTCAAACACAATGCAAACTCCTCTGCAGCGCTCATTCTGTTAAAAGTGTCAATGCTTCATTCCAGTCTTTGCTGTTTTGCACATGGATTATGGCCATAATTTCAGCATCAACAAGCTGGACAAATTACGATGCAGCTTTGTCCAAAGCAGGGAACAAGAAAGACTGGAACAAAGGTAACAGAAACCCAGATCTAGATTCAGCACAAGACAACCCCAAATACAGAGGTCAATGTTCACCCCCTGCCTTTCAGAAAGGAGCCTTTATCAACGCAACAGACACCACCACTGCTGCTTTTGGAGGATGGAGCAATCTGCCTCATTTTTCCATTTTATAAGTCAGTCACTTTTCACAGANATTAGGTCCCCCCTCAGTCTCCTCTTTTCCAAGCTGAAGAGACCCAGCTCCCTCAGCCTTTCCTCATAAGGGAGGTGCTCCATTCCCTTCATCATCTTTGTGGCTCTGCGCTGGACTCTTTCCAGCAGTTCCTTGTCCTTCTTGAACTTTTCATACCTAAATCTAAGAATCAAACTGCAAGCTTGGGGAATTTTTCTTCAATTTAGCAATTCCTGTGTGGTTTTGTGAACTGTCCATATGACTGCCCTTCCCTGGGTTGTATGTTTTATATAAAATCAATTCACTTTGGTGACAGCCAGTCTACCAGGTCAGCTATTAGAGACTACCAAAAAATACACAGCACTTTGGGAAAAGGTAAGGGTAACTGTGCCTTACAAAATAAGGCCATTCTCTCTCATCTCTTTTCAAAGGGTTGAGATTAAGGATTTTTGAAAAGTATTACAGAGGCAGAAAGAAACTCCTCAGCATTTAAGCAATTCAGAAGAGGTCCTCCTAGACAAATGATGGCAGAACAATAAAAGGGATGGAAGAGAAAGCCTCTGTAGCAAAAAAAGCTGTTTAAACCACAGTGCTACCCAAGGAAGAAGGGATTTGTCAGCAGAGAAGAAGAAAACTTTCCAAGATTTGAAAGTCATGCCAAACACAGGATCTTTTAGGTCATTCTTCAGAGTGAAGAGTAACTGTCTTAGGATCCACTTGAAAGCTCTGCAAGACTACTGGCTTCCACCATCAAAGAGTGCACACAGCAGACTGCTCTCCTCACCAGCAGTCGTTTCATAATTGGAGTCAACTCACAACAAAAAAAAACCCCCAGTATCAGATAAAGAATCCAGGGTTCTTTGGTTTCTAAAAGATGGTTCTAAAAACCACAGTTCAGATTTTATTACCAAACCCAAGCTTTTCGCAACTGACCTCTAAACCAATTAAATACAGTAACTATAAGAAGTTCATATGGTGACAGTACATTTTTATTTGTTCTCAATAGATCATCTAACAAACTTGGAATTCAGTGATTTTTATCTTTTATTATTATTTTATTATCTTTATATTTATACCTAGAGTCTTAATCACCACATACACAACGAATAATTACAGCAAAAGAGAGGACGCGATCCGGTTTTGTAGTAGTCTGTCTGTTGTTGATATTTTTTTTTTAATGGACAGCACTTACTGAATACCAAATACCGACCAACTATACATACGTGTTAGTTATTCCAGCAAGCTGTACACTGTGCAAACATAAAACACAAATACAACTCCACACAGTTTTGTGATTATTTTCACCAATAATCTGAAAAAGTGCAAGTTTCTTTGGACAGAATGGTCCATAAAACATTCCAGTCACCATTTAAATAACATATTTACTAATGCTCAGATTTTAAAAGCATCTACTTCCACCAGATACTTTCTATACCTGCCCATCTAACATATCATTAAGGTTCAGATGTTTTCAGTGTTCTGCTTCCATGAACAAAGAGTACAAATTTGGCAATACAAAATAAGTTTGAAGTGTGTTTGGCTGACTTTTATCCTCTTTGGATGAACAAAAAAAGCCCCAAACATTCCTGCTGTAAACGCATGGAACGTTACAGGCAGACTTTCTGGAATGATGAAAATAATTGCACAATTCAGTATTTAGCTCTGCTTTCTGAAGAAGTATCCCAATTACCTACTCTTTCATGATTTCAGGGTTTGGTTCACAAACAGAAACTTATGCTTGTGACAAATGCAACTACAACAGGTGCCTTCCTTCTTAAGATTTACTTAATGTGAAATTAATTCTTTCTTATTACATGGTAAAAAAAGTGATTCGGTTATGTTGGACTTATTATGTATCTTCATCTTGCTTTAATTATGCCTGGACTTCAGCCTGACATTATTCCAAAAGTGATGATTTACAGACACAAACAATGTCCAGTGCCGAAATACGTAACTGTTCACTAGCAGAAATGTTCTTGCTTGCCAACTGATTCCAAGACATCACCTTCAGATGGGTTACAGCTCAGCACAGACTACATTTTATATTCAAGTCCTTTTGTAAGATTTTCCCTATCTTAGTAGAAGCTTTTAATTTTTTTTCAAAGAGCACAGTGCCAATTTGCATGACAAAAATAGCCCTCTGAACCTCTCAAGCAATGCATAAATCTCAAAATAAACCAACATTGTCTTCTAAGAAGCATTACTTGTCAACTCTCTTTCAACTACTTCTACCGTCAGATGAGACAGAACCCAATTAACACTCATTACCGATGCCAACTTAATCTCTGAACAGTAACAGTAAAGTTTAGAAAATTAATAATTTAAACCTAAGACAAGAAAGATATAGCTAACATTCTTTTGTTGTTAAAATAAAAAGCTGTTCGTCTTACAGTTACCTGGCAGAAGGAAACCAGCATAAGGTCTAGATCCACCATGCTGAGGAAGACTGCAAAGAATCAGCGTTCAATATGCCCAAGTTACCATAATGTATCTGTTCAGGTTAGCCCCACTGATTAGTATGCTAAACTACAATTCTTATTTAATATTAATTTCATTTAAAAAGATAATACTTTTTTTCCTCAAATATATAGGCCACCTTGTGTTACTCAATTGCAGGCTACCAAGGTTTCAAAGAAATCCAAGTGCAGAGGACAGTATATGATGGGTACGTATTTCTAACACGGTTGTACGTGTTAGCAGAACAGTCTTTTAAACACTTTTTTAAACCACTGTTCTTGGTGTAAAGCGTACCGACTCACTCAGTAAACGAAACTCCTTCTCCAGAATTCCATGTGAGCTAAAACAGCATCACTGCCTAAAAGGGTATCCCATTTATTATGTGATGCCAAGGGAAGAGAATCTGGGGATTGTGCAAAACTTATTAAGGGATTGTTAGTGGAAGGACTGAAGATGATGAAAAGAAGGAATTAAGATGGATTAAGCAGGAAGATGTGGGGGAAAGCAGAGGGAAAAAGGGAAGCCCATCCCTGGAGGGGTTCAAGGCCAGGCTGGATGAGGCTTTGGGCAACCTGGGCTAGTGGGAGGTGTCCCTGCCCATGGCAGGGGGGTTGGAACTGGATGATCTCTAAGGTCCTTTCCAACCCAAACCATTCTGTGATTCTCTGATTCTATTCTATGAATGGCTGAGTGTAAGCAGGGGGCTGGGCAGTACAATTCTCTGACTGAACCTGGCACTCGATCACTACAACCTATCCTGTATTTTTATTCAATCCTATTTTTACCTTCTTTGTGTGTGTGTGCTTCCTACTCTATGTGCATGAACACTAACGAAGTTCAAGCTGGACGAATCAGTAAGTAGGATAAGAGGTCTGTGTGCTAACTACTGGAGTGGAAACACAAACCTTGGGAGCTCATGGGTCCAGACGCCACCAGCTCTGGGAGACTGGCATCTGGGGGGCAGCTGGCAGAGAAACCGTATCTCAGGCACGCTACTGGACAGGACTTTATTCTGTGTGCATGTATTTCACTAGTGGGCTTCACTTCTGGCCAGCAGCAGAACAGGAACAGGCTTGGGCCATACAGGCTGTTCATGTTTGTGCTGAAGTTACGTGTGTCTACGTGGGTGCCAGTAACAGCACTAACTTCGGTCTGTGTTGAGCAGCGTGACTGGCCAGGTCAGCGGCATGTGCATGCCTCTGTGCACGTGTCCGTTGGGAACACGTCCAGTGATTACTGGTTTTGTTCACTGCTAATTCAGACACTAATAACTATTTTGATAAAACCAGTTCTATGCAACTTTTACACCTCCAGCTGGGTTTGTGGTGGGAGGGAGGAGCACAGAGTGAGCACCTGATCAATACAGGAAAGAACCACTTCGAAGGTAAGTCAGCAACAACAACAAGAAGTAAAATATTTTCTTGTACCCCTGTTCTCTGCAGAGGCAGTTCAGATTCTAAATTGAGTACCTTCTTCACAGGCAACGTGTTAGAGAACCTGCCTCAGAAGCAGCTCTTGGGCAGACAAATGCTAATGACTCTGCAAGACCAGAAACACTCACCACAAAAACTCCAGGTGAACTCAGGGGTAAATACCTCCTAATATAAGCAAACATCTATAACCTCTTGCTTTAAATTTCCCCAGGGTTTAGATACCAATGGAAGTAGCTAAAATGTCTATTTTAAAATAGACATTTTTCTTAAAAGGGTTCTGTGGGTTAGTAAAGGTAGGTAAACTTCATTTTGCACAACGTGAATGAGGTAAAAGTATAAAAGTTTGCATCAGTGGACAGATGCCTATACACAATACACCGAGGGAAAGAATCCCAGCTTTTGCACAAGTCACAAAATGAATCTTTTAGGATTATCTGAAAGGAGTCCATAAGCATTTGGACAACAGAAAATCAGGTTGATACATTTCAACACTCAACAAACATTTAATAGCTCTTTAATGTAGGGTTTCAAAAAAAATAGAGAGAGGAAAAAAAGGTGCTCATATGGATAAATAACTGAAAGAGAATAAATGGGCAATGAAGGGAGGTCACTGGAGGAGTCTCCATGATCTATGCAGTGGCTGTTCTGCCCAACGTATTTCTATGTGATCCAAAATCCAAACGCAAGTATTTACGTGACAAAGTCTATCAATAACATTAAGGTACAATGGACCAAATAACGATGAACTGCAATAAAATCCCACCCCACCGAGCACCTAGGAAAGGATATAGCAGATGAAATTCATTGTATTGAACATAAAGTGGTTCTCTACGATTCACAAAATGAGTTGTGAGCTGACCACTTCTGCTTAAGGACTGGACCATGGCGTTACAATAAACAGCTCCGTAAAAGCATGACCTCAATAGAATAAGTAGCCAAAACCAGATCATGTTCAGAATAATTATGATAGGAACATAATTGGGCACTTGTGGGCACCCTGGTGAATGGTGCATGAAGTTCCATTTGCCGTTTCAACAGAAAATGTAAGAACTAGAAAAAGGCATGCAGGAGGGTAATAAACATGATCAAAAAGTACACAATTGTTTTCATATAAGGAATGATTAAATGGAATAGGAAATGGCTTGGACAAAAACCCATAAAGCTGAGGGGAATATGACAGATCTGAAAGAGGAGGCAAATAGGCAACAATTATTCATCAGCTGTTTCAATACAAGTATTAGGATGAATCTCATGAACTAAAAGGAACCAGATGAAACAAACTATTCAGGCTCAAATTAAAAGAAATCCCTTGCAAACCTCACCAAAAAAACACCCCACAAAAAACCCAAAACAAAAAAAAAAACCCCAACAAACCCCAAACAAAACAAAACAAAAAAAACCAAGGAGGGTTTTTAGGCACATGTATCTTAACATGTGGAACTTCTTGCCAGGGGTTATAGCTCATGATAAGAGTTTGACTTCTTTTTTTTAACCCAAATTCAAAATAAAAAAAAGTACATCATCTGCTTTTTCTAATACTCTTCCCCAGACACCTCTACTGGTCACTGGATACCCAATGTCACTAAAAGCAGAGTGAGAGTACCTGAGAGTACCTCCAGGAAATGGGCAGCTATGTATAGTCATTTATATGGTGCTTAAACCTCAGAACTACAGCATGCTTAAAGCAGATCCATTTGTTTTGCTGTTGTTACCTCATCCCTGCTGCATCCCTACTGCTTCCTCTCAGAACTTTTCCCCTCCTCAGTCCTCAGAGCTTCCACCTGCAAGTTCTTCCACCAGAAAGGAAACTACCATAAAATACAGGGGATGCGAGGCAAGTCAGTGACCTTTCCATTGAGAATGGTGTACTAGGAACACGCTTCACACAGGACCTTCATCGGCTGAGACAGCATATATAAGAATTAAACAAGTGTTATATATAGGTGTGCAAACATTCACTTTCGCATTTTCTGATAAACTGCATTCTGATCCGCTGGGTCTTCATATGTACCGCAAAATTCAGAACTTACGGAACAGTTACTGTATAAAGACATAATTACTGTTCTAATACTTACTTTTTCTTTGTCCTCCAACAATGCATGATTTTTGGAGGTCAACACAATGCATTTCCATGCAGTTTTCTAGCAACCCACTGTGTCCACAGGTACAAATCTTGTAACAGCCAACATCACCAGCTGAGGATGGAACCTGAATAAGCGTACCTTGACGGACAATAAAATCTGACGCTTCTCCCAGTTTGCAACCTATATACAAGGAGAAATTTCAGCTCGTATTTAGTAAATAGTTCGACAAGTGCTACTACCAAAAATAACTACTACTTTGACTCACAAAAAAGCTAAGGTGTTCCTAAAGCGGCCTTGCTCTCGCCCTTTAGACAAATTCACTCATTTCACAGAGACAGCAAGTAGCAGAAATAGAAGATATTTGCTTGAGGCAATGTTCTCAAGTACCTGTAGAAATGTCACTTCAGAGTAAAGGACAGGTAATTCCAACAATTCTCAAGTAATCTCATTTTCCACAGTCCTTTAGTAGTATGAAATGCATGAGATATTAGAAATACCACCTACGTTTCACTCTCTCCAATACACAAACTGAATTAACGGGTCTCACAAGCAAAGTCCAGCCATATCCCCTCTCTCACACATTTTATTGTGTCTTCCTTCCCTACTTGTACCTCTTATGTGATTTTCAGATCACTTTGAATGACTTTTGCATCAAGTGAAGACAATAAAACCTCTACAGTAATAAGACTTAGCTTCTCAGAAAAACAAAAATATTTTGTAAGGGTCACAGAAACATAACCAAAACAATGTCCCTAGGCTCACAAAAAGAATGAGCTGAAGTCTATCCTCACTTTTAGAAGAGGACCAGTGTAGCAGATGTACGAGTGAAGCAAAACCCAGTTTTCCTCGTTGTAGTTAAGTCACTGGAGAAATTGCTCATCAGCCACAGAACTGCTGGAACAAAAGAGGCTCGGGGAACTGACGTGACACAGTTAACAGCAATGTGGTCCATCGCTTCCTCGAGAAAGGAGGCTGCTTCATGCAATTCAGTTTAAAAATCAGTGTCACTCTCACTTGCTCCGTCTCTCTCAACATGTGTTCAAGTGGTCACCAAATGCAAGCCTTCCTCTTTGCTTCAACCACCATAGGTGATCCCTCATGTCACTGAAGGACGCCTTTAAAGTTAAAGGAATGGGGAAAATTGTGGCAAGCACTACTGGTGTCTATGGTAGAACAATGAAGGGGCTGTAGGAGCTGGACACTCTTCAGTCTCCCACCTCTTTTTGTAGATTTGACCCTTGTTATCAACACCATTCAAGCCTGCCATTTTCAAGTTCAGATAGCTGAAACTCACCCTATGAGCCTCTCTCCCCAGTCAGCTCACATTTGCACATGGTGCAGAAGTTAGACAACACTTATGTTCTAAAAAAGCAGTTCCCAAATGACCATGAATGCCTTTCTAGAGAGGTGCACCTACATTAGAAGTATCACACAATGGTACAGCAGCAGAAATGCAGTCAGCTGTGTACTGCTGCATCTCCAGACGTCATCTTTAACGCGAAGTGCTACCATGAGTCTCGTGGAAGGACAAGGCAGCACAAGATCCATTATTCATATTTTTGTCATTTTCCATAGCCAGTGTCTTTTTCCTCCAAACTACAAGTCTACATACAGATTTAGGAGACACAGAGCTCATCTGCCTTGCAGCTTTGCCTTTTCCTCCAGCCAACGAACTCACCGTGCTATCAGTCATTAAAGATGAAGTGCAGAGATGCTGCATCAGTGCTGCAAGCTCAAGTAGCAGAGAGAAGAAAGGAGAGGCACATAAATTAAGTGCCATGTCACTTCCTTCCCAAGCCCTAAACTGGGCACTCTGAATCCAGTGAAGCTGAAACAGGGAAGCTCTTAAGAAAAAGTCTGGGTATTAAGTTCCTCAAACTGGAACTAGTTACCCATGAATGGCTGGAGAGATTTCAAGAAGTTGACCTGGCCTATGAAGAGGGATTTCGGACAACTCCATGTAAGATACCATCCTGAACTTTAGCGTAACACTGGCATTGCTGCTCATGCAAATGCACATCCCAGGGCACCTTGCATTTGATCAGTTTCTCAGAGCTCTCAAAATGTCCTCCCAAGATGCAAAATATAATTTCTATTTACGTTACCAGTAGGATGTGGCTAGTAATGCATGGAAATACAGGGGAATATGTGCTATGCTGTCTGCAGAAGCAGCGAGCTGCACTGTATTTGCAGTATTGCATGCTTTTAATTTTACATAGCAGGCAGGCTGCTTCGAGACCATGCATGGACATATATGTCTTCTGAAGCAAAATACATAATATATCTTCTAATGAGACATTATCTTTCAGTAGACAATAAAAATAGAAACATATCAAGAAATGAAAGGAGACAGAAGGTAGGCTACAACTTTTGAAAACACAGGATAATTGTGATAGCAGTTCTTTTGGGATATCAGCAATTCACTTTAAAACTTCCAACAAAATTTCAGACAGAAGTCAAAAAACCCCTACCTGGCACACACAAATACGGAAGACACAGTTCTCCGGGCTGACATCCTTTTCTATTTACTTCACATAACTGATTAGCTGCACATGGATTTGGATTACACGGATGTGTAACATCTTCTACAACATTACCTAGAGGACTTGGGCCTGAAAACAGAATATGTAGCTCTATATTAGTTTAAATGAGATTTGTTTTTCTTCAGTAAAGTACAGCATTTCCTACATTCAGTAAAATAATATTTTTGACAATTCTGCAAAATATTTTTTATTTTTTAAACTATACTTGTAAAAGCTTGACATGACAAGGCAGTTAACTTCTTTCAAAAGTTTAGTCCTCAATCCTGGAAACAATGACCCAGATGATTCTTCAGAAGCAAAATATATTTCCTCTATCTTGTTTGTCCACTAATTTTCCATCTATGACTAAAATACAAACTGACAATGACCAGGAGTTTAATCAAGAGCAGTCCCATAGTCAATGATTAACACATTGGAGGTTTAAAGTACACCTGATGTTAAACCAAGTTTGCTATCATTGATAAACTTTTGTTTCTGTTTTCCCTTTAACTCACTAGTACTGTTCTCCTGTTACAGGATTAAGGAAAGGGAAGACAACACGGAAAAGCAGCAGCTAAATGGAAAGAACCACCCAGAGCTTCAATACATTGTGTCTCTGGCAATAATTTATTTGTTGAGGGATGCTTCCAGTTGCAGCTCCTAGAAATGAAATTTTACTCATTTCCTGAGGTCCTGAGAAAGAAATGTCAAAATTTAACTTGGAAAAGGTCCAAAATAGATAAATCCTATAAAGCCAAAAAGGTCTAAATCCTACAGAGCTAAGTGTGCAATTGAAAGCAGTAATAGGCTAGAGCAGATTTGGAAATTAATGTAAAAAGATGTATTTAAACGAAAACTAGAACCAATATGAAATTTTACTACGATAACTGTGCTCTGCACTGAGGGATAAGACATGCTAGAAGAAAACAGAATCACAAAAACTTCATTCCTCCACATATCTACTAAACTCGTGTTCTATTGCCCCAAGAGTTAATTTGGTTTTTTGCTTATGGGAATCGCACACTTAAAGAACAGAGCTTATGTATCGGGCAAAAGTGTCATTTGGTGCATGAAGAAGTTGTGCTCTAAATCATGTTATTGTTTAAGGGACATTTATGCGAGATCAGTCCTCCCAAGCATGATCCACCTTTTGTCCCATAAATAAACAATGCTAGTGGTTTTATTATTATAGTACTTTTTTTGGCACGTGAGATGACTTCTTGAAGAACAGTTTTCTTAAAATAAGATGAACTAGTCTATTTTCAAGTAGGTAAAAATAATTGAAATTCAACAAACCAAATTATTAGATGATACAGATTAGTGTCCTTGCACTGACTGGATGAAGTCCCTGCAAGATAAATGTTGTGGGCCAGCTTTGTCAACAGCCAAACTCCCACCCAGTCCCCTCACCCCAAATGGGATGGGGGTAGGTTACCATCATGGGGAAAGCTCACTTGACTTGGGGAAAATTAATTACATTTATTGACAATTGAAATAATCTAATTACAATTCAGGTAATGGGAACAAAAAGATAAACTTTTAAGCAACTTCCTTCTTCCTCCTTTTCCCAGGCTTACCTTCACTCCAGATTTCTCTGCCCCTGCTGCAAGTGATTCAGCAGGGACTGGGAAAGGGGGGCGACGATGACTATGGTCAGTACACACCAGTTTCTCTCTGCTGCTCCTTCCTTCTTGCACTTTTCCTCTGCTCCAGCATGGGCTCTCCATGGGCTGCAGCTTCCTTCAGGGTGCACCCACCTACTGTGGCACGGTGTCCCACAGGCTGCCTTCTGGGTATCTCCTCTGCCATGGAGCATCTCCTCTCTGCATGCTCCTCCAACCTTGGTGCTACCTCTGTCGTTTCTCACTCTTCCTCTTCCCTTCTCCCCCACCTGTCTGCCACTTTTTGCCCTTTCTTAAACATCTTTTCACAGAGGCACCACAAACTTGCAAAATGGCTCAACTTTGGCCCCTAGTGGACCCATTGCCGAAGCTGGCTGTATCTGGCACAGTGCAGCCCCTGACATCTTCCTATACAGCCCCTGCAGCCTCCACTGCTACCAAACAACCCTGCCAGATACACCCAACACAAGAAGGAATAAATGTAATGAGCTACGGCAAGTTGAAAAATCCAATTTTCTCTAATATGTTAAATAACATGTCTCAAATTCAATGCACTTTTCTTTAAAAGAAATAATGAACATTATTAAAAGCAACAACAAGCATTCAAAGTATCTTGGCTTCTAATTTGGTTGCACAGGTATGCTGACACTTACTCAGGTATGTATCTAAAGGGATACAGTTCTCCAAGTCATCTGTTGGAGATAAGAGCTCACAAATACTTTCAGCTGAGTGGCCTTCAGGGAATTTATTATGATCTCCACATTTCTTCAGTATTTCCACACAATCTGATCTTCAGATAAATAAAGAAACAGAACTTCATGAACACTACTTGAAAAAAAAAAAAGGTCTTGCACGTAAAAGATTTTTCTGCATTCTTCTCTTCCCTGAATCCACAAATTTTCCCTTTTACCTCACAACAGTGTTTTTTACACATAAGTGTGTGTGTGTATATATTTATATGCTACAGTTCACATACAGGGGTAGGAACAAATTCATGAGACAAAGACAGGAACCACTGCTTACACTACACTTCCTCTACTTTGGGCTTGGTGATATTTATTTTCTATGGCTTCAGATGCACATATCTTTCAAGACCAAGCGTTTCCTTGATTTACGAACGTCTAATATGGGTTGAACTCTGTCTCACTACCTGTACTATTAACTAGTCTCTTTTCTACTCAATCACCTATGTTCAAAAATTTATTTCTTTAAAAAATAAACTTTCACTTTTTTCAGACCTTTCTGTCAGCCGAAAATCACCCCTATGTCCCAAAACTGAAAGAGAGGAAGGGTTTTGTAGACACCACAGAGAGCCACAAAACCCCCAACAATAAAACAACTTTATAACGGAAGCATCCATATTGATCTCCATTTACAGTGATGGAAATTCAAGCAATGGCAAACACACAAGCTACTATTCCTTCCGTGTTTGCCTTGCCACGTTTTCCGAATACAAGTCAAACACAGTCCTACAGCAGCTTTTCAGTTCTAATTGAAATCCTCAGCAGAACCTCTAAACCGTTTCCCCCCGCCCACAGTACTTACTTGCAGATGATACTTCCTCTAGATTTGCTGTGGCAAGGTTTAATCTGTAGCGAGCAGGCAATTGCCTTCCACATTTCTGGTTGACATTTTTTAATATCAAGCACAGGAATATTTATAAATGGCATCTTAATACTCCCTTTTTCCCATAGCTTTATGTCATTCATGGCTCCCTGGTCTGACTGAGTATTGCAGCTCCTAAAAAGTTCTGTTGGTCTTAAAAGAAGAAGTTACTTGATGGCATGTACACAAGAAAAGAAAACACCACACATTTTACCTTTCACCATATGAATTCTACAACCTTGATACAGCTTCCTTTTTGTGGTATAGAAGAAATGAATCCCTTCCACAGCTAAGCAAGATCAAAATAAATTTGAATTCTGGCTTTAAGGAAAATAAGCTTTTTAAAACTCAAGGCTGAAACAATTTTTTTTTTTACTTGAAGGAAGTTGACTTAAAAGCAAATATCTTTGATATCCTGAATATCTGTGTGAATGTTTCCTGGCGAATCACTAATGCAAGCTGACTAACATTTATATTTGCCCAGGCTGCATCTATCACATGTGATCCTACTACTCACATTAACACTCATGCCACTGTAGAACTTTTCAACATGAAAAGGCAGAGATCTCTAATAGCTAACAAAATTGTAAACGTTTGTGAAACTCAAACCATTTAATTTGTAACCTTGCAATTACTAATTCAGATGCCACTTTTAAATAACGTATTTTGCCCTGTAGAGTACAAAACCACAGAAATATCTCTGAAAGGAATTATGAAAAAAGAGTAACATGCAAATTTAACAAGCATTTTAACCTTAAGATACACAACACTCCAGTCATCATGGCTTACTTGTCTATACAGTAAAACAGAGGAACATATTGCTAATACATTATGACATTTCACAAGTTCACGGGTTAGCTTTTATTCTTGTAAGTTTTGTTATGTCTTTTGTTCACTAATTTCCAAAAGTTTACTATAAAGAAAACCTTAACTTTAAAATTATCTAAAAAATGTTTGCAGAAAGACAGCTACCATCTCAAAATAAGCCTGAAAAACATTTTATTGTTTTATTTTTTTAAATCAAAGCATAGGAATTCCTTTATAAAATATTCAATGTCTCTCTCCTACCTGTTATTAAAATTAGTGCAGTAAGTAAGATTTCTACAGCCCAGCTGACAAGGTTCTCGTACATCTGCTAAACAGGTCAACATGGAAACTTCAACTGCATTATACTCACAAAAGCGATCAAATTCTTGCCAGCTCTGTGAATTGCCCCAGCTCGTGCTATAAAGTTTAGTGCAGAGCTCTCTGAAAAACATATAGACGAAGAAAATAAAAAAACACCTGCACTCACTGCAGAAGCTTGTGTTAGCGCCCACAAAGTCTCTGCAAGAATATCCAAATGCTGTGCTCAAAGCAAATAACCCCACTTCACTGTTTTCTAAGTTTTCCAGTTTTGCTTGTAATTTTACTGGTAATAATACGCAATACTTACATATTAGATACTACAATAATACTTGTAATAAATCTAGTTTGACATGATAATGAACAACTTCCAACCCCTTCCTACCTTCTCCTCCTCAGAAATGATTGGCAACCATACTGCATTTCTTCTTTTGCCCTGATGTCTGAAACAGGTGACTGTTGCTTGTGTTCGAGATGTTTCCTGCTGTTAGCCGTACCCAAGCCACTTTGGTCACAGCAATATCCTACAAACTACAACTGTTCAATTATGAGCTGATTTTATTGTTTTTCACTGCTCTGTTACACATGGAAAACGTGTGGGAAGGATCCATTTTTAGAACTCATTGTCAAAGTGAGCAACTAAAATATATTGTATCAACTGTCCTATGCTACTATGTTCTAAGAAATAACCAGGGCTCTACTACGGAACTCCTTTTAAGATTCTGCTGCATCCAGGATCTGTTTTTTTTGTTACTGGAAACTTTGATATAAAAGAAAGCAACAGCTCAAAAATCAATGTCTGCAACTTATTTTGACATATTGGTGCGTTTAAAATTCAATCATGATCTGTTTTTAAAGTGGACAGATAACCACTACAAACTAAAAATGCTCCAATCACAGTTATTTGCAAGTGTGCAACTATTCATTGAAAACTATTTTTTTAAATGCCGTTAGTTCAATTATTTAATTATTAAATACTTTAAGTTATTTTTAATTGACAAAAATCTGAATAGCCTCCAGTAAGGAATACTTCTAAGATTTTAGCATGTAGCAACCAGGTACTTGAGAGTTTGTGCAGTTCATTGTCCCCTTGTCTCTCTTTAGCATCTGGTTAAGGCCTCTGCACCTTCTTGCAATACTGCCTATGACAGCCACAAGGAAGGTATAGGTTTCATTAACTCAGTGTATGTGTTATAATAAGACAGTGCTAAAAGTGAGAAAAGTGTGATTCCTCTTCTGGAACAGCAGTTTTTGAGATCCAAAGTGTTGGACAGGATGTGACACCCATCTGATTACCTAAACCTATACTTTTTCTAAGAATTGACAGAACTCTTTATTTGATGTACGCAGCAGGATGCAGGCAAAGGCCTGGTGTGAGACAACTTGTGAAGCATGTTCACAACTGGAAATGAGGGCAGACAGATACTGACCTACATGTGGAAGAATTTGCTTTGGAACAGCAATGGAGCTTAGCTCCATCCAGGCCTGTTGAAGGTGGAGGGTGCACAGTGACTCCTGGGTGAACAGATCTTGAACTCTCAAGAAAACATTGCCACAGTGGATCCTGAGGGAGAGGCATCGTTTTGCAGC
The DNA here is from genome assembly GCA_013400615.1 of Syrrhaptes paradoxus. Classification (NCBI taxonomy): domain Eukaryota; kingdom Metazoa; phylum Chordata; class Aves; order Pterocliformes; family Pteroclidae; genus Syrrhaptes; species Syrrhaptes paradoxus. Next base: position 37,811 of record VZTO01018531.1, on the reverse strand, counting down.
CTTCTATAAGTCCGTCAACAATTTCCAGCTCTGTTTTCATTGATATTAGAATTCTTTTACAAGCAGTCTGACACGCAAAGTCTTCTGCTCTATCACAGCAATACAAACCTGTTAAAAAATTAAAACCAGGCAATGATCAAGCATACAACCACCATCAAGATGCATGACACAGTAGCCTTCAGAGAAAAAGTGGGTAAGGAGGCTTTTTCCCCTCCAAACAATCTCAAATAACATCGCTTCTTTTAAATGCAAACAGATGTTACACATGAAAAAAAAAAACCAACACCAAAAAAATAAATAAAAAAAAAAATCAATAACACACCTACAAACAAAAGTCATCATCCAAATTAATAGAATTACAATATAGAAATATATTAATGCAATTTATACAATAGACTTACACAATAACACATTTTATATAAAAAGTGCATGCGATCCTCCAATATTTTCAATATTTTTTTATACCTTTCAGTAAAGAAGGGTTTTTTATACTTACTGTCTGTAGGGTTTCTCATTGGATATGACTGTGTGTAGTTGTTCACACAGTGTATCAGCTGAGGGCTAATGGATGCACAGTAGTTCTCAACTGCTTTAATTTGTGAAGGGCCAGGAGAAGAGTCTGTCCGAAAAATGGCTTGACAATATTCCCGACAGTTTGTATGATGACCTGCATAACTGCAACAGAGTGACCCCACTGGGGAAACAAACAAACAAACAACAGAAAATCTATGGGTTCCTACACAGAGAAATGAAGAAATGAGCATGTCTGTAACCACAGGCAATGATGCTGAAGGTGTTACTGTGAAAAAACCCGAAGAAATTCTTCTACGCTCTATTAAAATAATCCCTGTCCACAGAACGACTAGGAATAGCTGTAACTAGCCAAACTATATTTATTTGTTTGGCTGGAAAAAAAGGCCCTAAAGCCGTCTTGAACTCAAGTTCAAGACCAGCAATCAGGGTGAATTTTATCTTTAGCTGTTTTGTTCTTAACCAGACTGGTCCTGTAAGTGAATTATTAGACAAATACTGATTGAAAACAAACACACATGAGAGTAGCATCCTAAAACTAATTAAAAAAATAGACAGATGGCATTGTGATTCACCCATTTTTGATATGTTACTAAACATACAGCTCTTGAGAAATACTTTTACTAGAATTCTGAGACATTGATTTCATTTTGTATAGATGGACATCAGGCAACAAAACACTTGCATGCTGCAAGATTTCATCTCTGCATTAAATTTTGTTACTTAACACTCATTGAGCTTCTACGCCATCATCAAAATAGGCCAAAAAACCCCCAAATCAGATAGACAAATTAAAAACTGATACAAATTACATGAATAGCCCAATCTCCTTACCACCTGAGCAAGAAAATTTATGCATGTGGTTTGACCTTCTATGGAACTGAATCCCTGTGATTTGTGTATATGCACACCCACTGAATTCGTTACAGTTTAGAGAAAAAAGAACAATATAATAATAAAAAAGACAAATTATTCATTACATACTTACTTTCATTTCTGTTAATACAACTAAAGAGAGCATTCTGAAATCAAAACAAAAACAGCGTTACAAGCCAGAAAACTTCAAATAAATATTTAAGTGTCCAGTCATTTCTTTTAATGAGCTAATAAATCTAACTTTGTTAATATTTGTTCAAATTAGACTGGATTAAAACAAAAAAAAATATACAAAAAACCTGAGAGTAGGAAATTAAAATATCAAGGGTCATTTGAGTTCTGTGTGCACTTGTAATAAAATAGATAAATACTCAAGCAAGTAAACAGGAAAACTTTCCTGGACTAACTTGGAAACGGCATGCTCTAACAGGATGTTCTAAAAAGGTGCTTTTTTTTTTTAATGACAATGATTTTAAAGATGTGGAAAAAAAGAAGTCTACACAGAGGCACACACGCAAATAGAAAATCTCAACAAAGTAACTCAACCACAACATACCTGAGAGGCTAAAGCATGCTATCAGCTTCCTGAGACTGCAGCCAAAAGGTACGGGG
>VZTO01018531.1:0-35784 GCA_013400615.1 Syrrhaptes paradoxus | reverse complement strand
GGGAGACGGGGGTATACAACATCATCAATGACAGAAGCATGGAAACATGTACATTCTGCTGTTTTATTTCAGAGAACTCTAATCCACAGAGCAATCACAGAATCATCATCACTAATTGCCATCTAGCCCAACCTCCCTGCAATGAGCAGGGACATCTTCAACTAGATCAGGGTGCTCAGAATGCTGTCCAACCTGACCTTCAACGTGTCCAGGGATGGGACATCTACAGCCTCCCTGAGCAACCTGTTCCAGTGCTTGTTCACACTTACTGTAAAAAATGTATACCATGTATGTAGTCTGAATCTACCCTCTTTTAGTTTAAAAACAATAACCTTTATCCTATCACAATAGACCCTACTAAAAAGTCCCTCCCCTTCTCTCCTGTAGCCCCCTTTCAGCACTGGAAGCTGCTCTAAGATCTCCCCAGAGCCTTCTCTTCTCCAGGCTGAACAACCCCAACTCTCTCAGCCTGTCCTCATAGAAGAGGTGTTTCATCCCTCTGACCATCTCCGTGGCTTCCTCTGGCCCCACTCCAACAAGTCCGTGTCCTCCCTGTGCTGAGGACCCCAGAGCTGGATTCAGTACTCCAGGTGGGGTCTCATGAGAACAGAGTAGAGGGGAAGAATCTCCTCCCTCAAGACTACTGAACTCTTGCCCAAAAAAACCAGTCTTCTCCATACTGAAAAAGTACATTTCTTCTTAAAAAAATAGATACTGCATATAAGCTTTCCAGAACTTTACAAAGTGATGAAGACATGAGGTTGAAATTCCAGAATGTAGTTGCCAGTTATCAAAGACTTTAAAATAAAATGATTGTGAAAAAGAGGAGAAATCTGAATCCCCTCCACACCTGACCTCCCCCAGTCGGAACACCAGATTAGAAAAACTGATCAAATACATTAACATAGGGACAAAACATCATCCCCATCTTCATAAAGTTTCTCATCTTAATTTCCCCTATCCTCATCATTAAGCAAATTTGTATTTTACACAGCAACTAGAGAAGAAAACAAACACTGTCATACTGATCCACAAACAGTGTGGTATTGAAATCCTGCTTCAGTACAGCAAAATATTAGATGTGCTACCACCTCTACATAAGAAAAGGAAAAGACTTCAAAAAGCAAAGCTAACATAAGCTCAGAGTTCACTAGATTCTTCATCTATGTTACTTGTCTAATGGGCAGTCTCAGCTCTACTAGACAGCTTCAGTACACAACCCATGCTTTCTGCACCTTTTCCCATATTCACCTTCAGAGACATCTTCAATCCTGACATCAGGATGAATTAGTACATATCAGAGTCCCAAACTCTTATTTTGCTGAAGTGCTCCTTGTTAAGCACATCTTCCACTACACAACCAGACAATTCTGCAAACGCACTCTCTTTTTATAGTTTTTCCCTCCCTCATGAAATTTCTGTAAGTACCCAAGTAAAAACATGATTCTTTTAAAAATGTTCTTCATTTTCGTAGCCATCTTCATCCTCTTTTCTGTTGTTCATTTAAGAGTAAGCACTTGAGAACAGACTGGCTCTCTGGGTGCTAATTAGCATTCAAATGAACCAGCACTCCTGCACAGACAGTTCTGATGAAAATCTGAAGAGCCAAAAGAATTGTTTACTGTACAAAAGATGGAAGACTCACATTTTAGTTTAGATTTGAAAAGCCTCAAGCCTTGATGTTTCAGTCGGTAACTATTAATGATTTTATATTATGCTGTAACTGAAATCACAATTTCCAAGTTGCCAATTACTCTTCATGCCATGTAAAGCATAGTGCCACAATCCTGTTTTCCACAGTTTCACAATTATAGCATCTTTTGGGTAATGTATTTTTGGACAGCGAAATATGGTAACAGTCAAACGCTCGATTTTAAAGAGGACAGACCCAACACTGTAGTAAGCAACAGCACTTTGTTCTTTTTACAGTCAGAAATCAATATAAACCATGGGCAAACCATGGCAGATGTGGCAATGGAATAATGACCGTCAAGAAAATAAACACAATTCTAACTTGAAAATTTAAGTCAGTTTTCCATGAACACCAGCTACTTAAAATTTTAGTGATCAGGAGTAAAAGCACAGGTCTATTGAGAACACCTCGCAAAAAATTCAAAAGCCTGCCTTACATAAAACAACACCCCAAGCCTCACCAAGTAACCATCCAGACATTTTATTTCCATTCTTTTAGTACCCTCTATAAAATTTTAGATCTTGTCTGCCAAGGCCACAGTTACCGCAAAATTTCTCTGAGACAGAGAATGAATTTGTAGCAACATTCCCCATCCCAGCAGGAAGTTTTCATCTGATTCACTTCAGATTTTCCTTCTACTACCTACAAAGCAAATCCCGTCACCCATTCATCTGGGTAACATGGATGAGGGACAAGATAACTCCCGAAAACAAACATGTAGACAGCATCACCATCCTGCACCTGTAAAGAACAGATTTATACTGTCGCCTAAAGGCTCATGTAATTTTTATAGCACCATACATCCTTCTCTATGGATGCCACACAATGGTTATCAGAAAGTCACTGCTTCAGTGTGGCCATCGGGTTTTTTTGGGACCTTTCATGTATGAAAAAAGAAACAACTGTCAGATAGAAATTGCCATACACAACATCACTCTGACATGAAACTGACTGTCCTCGCAAGCTGCTGAAAATAAGACTTCTCCATCCACACCCTGTATCAATGTCATGTTATTTAAAAGTTCAATGTTACAAAAAGTTATTAAAAAGCAGCTCAGGGATAATAGCATGACTGGCCCTGTTGGCTCAGACTGCAGTTTATAACCACACACAAACCAGAGAAGAATGTTGAGAAGATGATGGTGTCTACCAACATTCCTCCTCTAAAGAAGTGCTGAAGTTGAGACAAAATGATCTTTTATTGCAATTTTACACACTGATTTTACACAAGCAGGACGCCCTAACCAGGTAATAAATCTTCCTTCTGTACTTTGAAACTCTAGGTCTGCAGACTGCTGGATCACTGTAATAACGCTCGTATTTCTGTTAAGAGGAGGTGGTCTTACTTCTCTTTTCCACCGTGTTTTCAATTCTGCTCTCCCTGTTCCCAGTCCTAGAGTCTTGTATGCCTTGATACCAGCTCTGGCACAAATCATCTTCTCACCACCTGATTTTTCTCAGTAACCCTGCTGAAACCTCCTTTTTCTCATCTCCTAGGAATTTAAACGGGCTATTTCAATAGGTATAATACTAAGTTAGACTAGAACAGAATTACCTTTTAGAGATCATCTTTTAGAAGGACCTGACAGAGGCACAGTAAGGTAAGGAAGAGTATATTTGTATGGCTAGCAGTGGGAGGAAGTGTTGCAGAAAGGAATGGGCAGTTGGAGGAAGGAAAAAGAACTCAGCTGCATGGAGTTGTTAAAGCAACTCACCATATCCCATGAAACTAGTGCCTGTAGCCACCACAGAACACAGTGCTACTCAGGGTGCTGTCTCTGCTCTTTGTGTAGGTCTGGGTAATTGTTCAGTGTCCCAGAAAGTACAGGTACATGTGTGGGGAGCATAGCTATACAGACATGAGAGAATCCTAAAAAAAAAATATATATAATTTGTGTGTAGTCACCTGCTTGTAAATAAAGCTGATAAGTGTCAGATGGTCAGCCTGACTGGAATGACTAACCGTAACTTCCATTACAGAACAGAGGGTTAATACCCATCTCCAGTAAAGTGGCACTCATAGTCAAGAAATCAGCAGCTTTTCTGCCCACTCAAGCTTCCTTCTGAATCCGCTAATGAACTGTCTGAAGAGAAAAGACATAGAAAACAAAGCAAAAGATAAGAGAGAGATATAGGTAAGGAAAACCAAAACAAAACCTCACAAAAAAACCCAGAAGAGCAGAACCGAAAAGGATGTTCTCCTTAAAGAAAGAACTAAGTCACCAAGATCTGGGAAAATGAGGATAAAAAGGCAATACTGTGTACAGACACAGAGTCTGATGCTCCATTTTCAACTTGTGAATAAAATATTAAACGAACAAAGATGGCAATATTGAAGTTTATAAAACACAAACATAATGATTTGTTTTACTTGCACATTAATCTCATCTTTCAGACTTCTCTTTTTTAAAAAGAGATTTTGCAGCAACTGGTGATTGAAGCCAGTGAGTATATAAGCAGAAGGAATGGAAAGTGACAGGCAGACAGACAACACAACTGTGTATGCCTTAAAGAAAACAAAGATCTTTTGCTTTTATGGAAACTGGAAAAAGGCAATTGAAGTTTATCCAGCAGAGAACATCGTCCAGTATTGCTCGCAAGAAGCTCCGTGAAGAAAGATTTTAGCCAGTACTGCAGGACCTAACTGGTTTCGCTCTTTTTGGAGCTCATCAGCTGCAGGTAACGGCTCAAAAACTAAAATGCATGCACACAAACACAAACAGAGCAGAATGTTTTGCTAAAGGAAGTAGTCTTCTGCATTGTAAGGTCTGCTTTTGCATTTTTTCTAGATGGCTGCCTCTTGTGTCTTGAATAAAAAGTGACAGTGAAGTTGCTCTCACACCAGAAATTAAGAGCATTTTGCTAAAAAATCAAAGATTATTTTCCTCCCTAAAAATTATCAGAGTATCTGTATCTGCTACCTCTGGCAGAAAAATAAGTTTAGTACTATTGTCTTGGGCAATCTAACCATGTTAAATATTTGAATATGGATCCTATCCAATTAAGGCCATCTTAATTTAGAAGTATTACCTACAGTTAACAAATACACTAGGAAACAGAAATGCCTTGCTCTATGAGAACAGCAATGAAAGACCTGTTAATCTCTCCTTGACTTCATTTAATCCTCAAATTTATCAACAGAAGATAAAGTCAGCAGGTAACATACTAAGGTTTCCTGAAGTCAGCTGAAGTTTCAGATGATGGTGTACATCTGCTAAGAACTCTAAAAACCTGCAGTAATTAACGAGTAAGGCTAAGATTTTCCTCAATTCTGTAAACTAGTAAAGAAGCGAGAACACTTGCACAGTAAGGTAGAACAAAATCGCTGGAACTTAAATTTTTGCAAGATCACCAAGTGTTCTATCAACCTTCTTTGAACAGTAGAAAATAAGAGACAAAAGGCACCAGAAGACAAGATGAAAATAGTATTAGCTACAGTGTGTAGCACATGGTCAGAGTCCACCCTGAATTTGTTAAGCAGTACTTCCAGAGGCCACACATAGCTATGTGCCTTAGGAGTTCATTAACACTGTTTTGGAATCTTTTCTAAACTATGTCCTTGAGTTACTATCTTTTGTCTCTGAGTCATCCGCACAAATAATTAGATAAGAGCTAAAAATCACAGGCTGCATTTTTCAGGAGGGATAATTAGCAGAAACCATTCACTAAAACCTCAGCATAAAGCAGGATTATATGGCCCTAGAAGGTAAAACAAGCCAATACCGTAGCACAGTGAACGCTTTCCCAAATCCCTACTACAGCACTTGAAGCTGTAGGCACTGCATTTGAGGTTTCTGTATTTAAAAACATCAAAAGTGTTTACTACTGCGTGCCAAAAACAGTTTTAAGAGCAGAAGTTAAATAATTGGCAACATTTCCAATTATATTTTGGCTGCATGGCAGATGTTACTAGTGCTCAGCTGCAGCAAAGCTCTCATGATGTCAATTAACTAGAGAAATTTGAATGTCTTCTTTAGTACACATGAAATCAGAACTGGAGTTCTCAATGTGCACAGAGGTGAACTTGGAGTATGCAGTGTAGAGACTCAAGAGCTGCAATCTAACAGAAATTTTAGTAATACCCTTTCCACGTACGGAAGACAAGTGAACTTAAACGCAATAATAAAGACTTCACAGCTTATTTGAAGCTTTATAAACTATTTTCAGCTACTCCTCCAAGCAGGTATTCCAGGTGGTCTTACAAAAAAAAAAAAAAAAAAAAAAAAAAAAAAAAAAAAATATATTAAAAAAAATAAAAAAACATAAAAAACAAAAAAAAAAAAAAAAAAAAAAAAAAAAAAAAAAAAAAAAAAAAAAAAAAAAAAAAAAAAAAAAAAGAGCCTCAACTTTACACAAAACTTTTAAACCCAGGAAAAATCAGAAAATCCTACATACAATGCATACAGTCTCCACTTCTTTTTTTCCTTCTTCCTTTGACTATTACCTACCTTATTTTTAGAGGAAGATGAAGCGGATAGCAGAAAGCTGGAAGAAGTAGTGAAAGATAAAAGAATTGAGATGCATGAAACTAGAGAGAAAATGACGATGACAAAATTAGTATCTGAGAAGCAGAAGATAGGAAAAAGGACTAGCAGAAGAAAATCTTTCAAAAAAAGGCAAAAATAAAGTCAATTTCAGTAACACTCAAACTCACAGGAAGTTGTGTTAAATTTTTTAATTTCTGTATGCAGTACTACTTGAAATTAAAAAATGTTTAATAGGATATGTAATTGTCAATGTACTGATCAAAAATGCATAGCTTATTACAACATGATTCATTTCTAAAATGTGTAAACTCTCCAAAAGAGAGGAATCACAAGCTTCATAAATATTTACAGTACAAGTATTCCATGTGATCAGCAGAAAAAGCATCTTCAGTTAACCTTGTGAAAAGCTAGCTCATCAATGCTAATGTGATCCTGCTACTGCACAATCTGACACTCCACTTAGCAACTTCAAACCTTGTGACACCTCCTGCTTGGAGTTTGGGGTTTTTTTCACCGCTCTGAACACTATGCCCTACCCTTGGAGACTTACCTCATTCTTCATGCTCACTAACTTATCAGGAAGCTGAAGGGTAGCTCATTAAATTGGTAATGAGAAGAGTAATACGCAGAGTCCAGACAACTAATTGTAAGAAGCTTGTGAAAATCCTCTGGGAAATCTTTATGTGAGTTTATAAGTAAGCTATTAAAGTTGTTAAGCTATGAGAGTGTTCATGAAAAGGGAATTATACTTTTATATTCTTAATTCAGCTAGTTTTTACTTACATGACAGGTACTTATATATCCAACACCTCAATAACAGACTTGAGACCTGATGAACAAGCACTATGATCTATACTGTAAACTGATTCTCAAACTGGATTCTCATTTTTAGTGAATGAAGTAGGAATTCTTAAACACAAAGGCAAACACAGTATGTATAACATTGTACTTATGTGATGCACAGGCTGTTTCTGATCTTGTGTCACCTCTTTCAGTTTTAGATAACAACTGTTAAGGGAGTGGCTCACTTTCTTCCCCAATCAACCCAACTGCGTACAAAGTATGGTACCGGTCACAGACACAGAAGCTACTTACAGACTGCAGAGGGAGCAGGTCTAGTTAACCAAGACACCAAAAAACAAAGAATGACTAGAGGGTGAAAAAGCGCAGGTTCTCTCCAGAAGTACTTTTTGCAGTCTCCTAGCTTAGGCAAAACTTCTTTGAATTTTATCTAACCAATGGGTCTCTTGAGAACATTAAGTACTATAAGTACCTGTAAGCCTAGATACACAGAAAAACTTCTCGTCATACAAAACACTGTAACAACTGAAGATCTACATCAGATACTTGATTTCTGTCCCTAACACCATATCTGTATCTGCTACTCCTAATGCTCATTAAAAAGTTCTCTTCCCTTCCCCACCAACCAGAAGACTGATTCCTTCTTCCACCCTTTTTTCTCCCTCTCTTCCTCTTTTAGTGTTGCACAGATAGGAAAGAGTTAAGGTTTTCTGTACAACAGCAAAATCACTCTTGAGTAAGAGTGAGGGACTCACTTTCCAAAATTCCAGATAAAAACTGGAAAAAGAACTAGGAAAAGTAAATAAGATGACTATCACCATTTTGTAGTCATTCTTTAATGTCTTACCTTTCCTCTCCCGTTCTCCTTCAACCCATATTGGCCAACCTCCTACAGCAAAGCAGAAATCCAGAAAAAAAGAAGGAAACAGACCAGCATAATAGAGGAGAAGCTTACAGATGTTGACAGTATAGCATATCATAGCAGGAAAGGAGACAGACCTACATAAAATGAAAATTCACTTTTAAGAGAACAAGCTATGGTATGCCCTTTACCAGTGAAGAGTCTAGGAAAATACTCTGTTGATTGTTTAGATAAAAGGACCAAAGGAGGGGGGGGAGGGGAAATTGTAATGTTTCCTGGAAAAACAGGAAACCTGGTACACTTCTGCCCTAATCAAGAGAACAGACAATTGTCTGATAATCCTGAACTGTTGATTATGAGCAGAACTTCTTCAATACTCTGAATTCAGGACAGGAAGAAATTAGATGAAAAGGGGGAGGAGGAATCTGGCTTTTAATTAAGAAACAGATCAAAGGAAAATAAGTCCTATCAGAACAGCTTTTCTACAAACTGTGTTAAAAAGAATATAGGTAAAAGCAGATTTCTGAAAATATTCTGATGATTATTTTTAAGAGCAGAACAGTAAAAATAATTGCAAGCATTCATAATTTCACTGATGTTATAAAAACGTATTCATTTGAAATTATTTATATTAGAGTAGTATACTTAAAAGGTTATTCTTTCCTGAATTTATTTTTTTAGGTCACTTTTAAGCTCTCTCCCACTCAGAAGCCAAAATGTTTCTGATGGAATGAATGCTCACAATGAATGCCAACTTTCATCAGAACCCCTATGAAACAAACTTTTTTGGAAGCCATGTCTCCATTTTGAAAATTGCATCTTTTTCATTCAAATTAAGATATACGCAAGTCTAAAAAAAGACAAGCCCTTTTTACAGAAAACAACTGTACTTTTACAAGAACTGCAGAGAGAGGTAATTTACATTTGGATAAAAAGGAGTATATCCAGAAATACGACAATAAGAAGACTGGACTTTCCCTCTGCTATAGGATACATTTTACAGAATTTATAAACCCATTGTTTTTTTAATAAGATACATCCAGACACATATACACATACCTCGTATTCTTTCCTGCAGAACTTTAAAACATCATTCTTTGCAGAAGCCTGAAAGACCAACAAATTTCTCCATTTGTAGTAAAAAATAATAAAATCACGTTGCAAAATAAAGACAATTCTACCTTTATATTATCATCTGTGACAACCATGGATTCATAATCTATTTAAATGTTCCTGTTAAGAACCTGAAGAATCCATGTAAAGCTTTAAGAAAAAAAAAAAGTAGAAACCATGACTGTCAATACTACATTTAATTAAAAACTAAAACCTCATATTTCTGCATCAAGTTAGTTGATATCAGAAGCACTCAAAGCAATTTTGTTTTCGTGAAAGGTTTACCAGATAGGGCAGAATACAGGAAACATTTAAGAAATGGAAGAACTTGAGCATAAAAATCTCCCCATTTTTCATGCTCAGTACGACTTATGTGCCTCTTTCCCTTTTCTTCCCTCTCATACAGTTCTACAGTTCCTAATGTCAACCTGAGTTGCAGAAATTTTCCCTTCAAATTGCAGATAATTTTCTTCTGTAGAGTACCTCTTGCTCCTTTTCATATGACAGATATTCAAAATTATTATTACTAGTAACATTACTTATTTCCCCCTCCAGTAATTTCCAATACCACGGTAAATTCTGACCTATCATATCACCTTCTTCAAAATGCCAAGACCTCCTCAAGTTTCAAGAGTCAAAATTAAAATCCAAATATTCCCCATCAGCCCTAACATTTGGCAAGTATCTATATTTTAATTTAAATGAAAATTGTATGAAATGTATTAACCAGAAAAGTACAAAATATAGCCAAGACTCTGAGACAGCAGAGTCTGTAACCAAGCAATACAGCATCCGATTTTGTGAATAATGAGAAATTATATAACAATCGTGAGATTAAATTAACAGAATTTCATAGAACACTGCAATAAATTGAAGTTTTTTTATCAGGTCTGGAAAAAGACTTAAACATTGGGATAAATTTGAAAACTCTGCTAAGAAATGCATTTGGGAACAGATACATGTACCTTCTTCTCAGAAGACTGAAAGTACCCAATTTACTCACTCCTCACGTCTTTTCCACACTACTCAGTTTGAGTTCTCACTGCTCATCTCTTGCCAAATAGTTTAATCTATATGCTTTTGCATGAAGGTAACTTTTTTTTTTGCATATGACAATTTGGAGTAGGATGGTGATCCGAGATTAATACTGCACAGGTAACATGCAAGATACTACAGTGAATGTTAAGTGCATCTGTGCTCCAGACCAGAGTTACACGGAAGATGACAAATAACATATGCTCTCTGACTCTGAAGAGGTTTTTAAGGTCACAAGCATATATTTGGAAAAAAAATAAATCACAAAATGCTTCACAGGTTTTTAGTAAAAAGGTCATTGCTAAATTTATGTATTATGCTTAAAGCTGTCACTTGACAAAAACAGTAATATTGTAACACCAAAACCAGCTTTCTTCCATCTGATGAACAAAAACCTCTTTGAAGAGGCATGAAAATCTACTCGGGGCTGTAACCACACTGTTGCATCACTAAACATCACGCTGCCAAAAAACCCAGAGCTTGGAAACAGCCACACGTTGCCTTCCACTCAGCATTATTTTAAAATAACAACTCTCACGGAGGGATTTTGACCAAAAAAACTCAATTAAGTTTAGCATAACCAAAGAGAACTATACAATATTTATGGATCCAGTCAATAAATTACTACAAAGTAATTTATTAAGTAATTTAAGTAAAGCTAAAGCACATCAGCAATAATCACCTAGTGATCGCCTGGTGTTTGCAAAGCAGCAGTACGCACACCAGCTCCACTTGCCAAGTGCAGTGGTGCTAGGACGCACCTGCAGCCAGCTCACCGGCTCTCACACGGGAACTTCTCCGGTGTCAAAGTTATAAGCACAGTAAGATTTCATCTTAACTGTATCTTCATTACTGAGCAATTCAATGTGGCATCAGAATGTACAAAAAAGGCACAGCTAACTCTAAGGTCATAAAATTTCTTCGTCAGGCTCATCAGGTTATAGCAAGCAGCTTAGTCCTACACCACAATTGAAAATACACATCCAAAAAAATCCCTCTCAGTAACCCTTGAACGTTTTTGTAACTTTAACTTCTACTTTTTTACTGAAAATTCACTTTAAAAATGAAAAATCTTTGTTCTGATTTTTGGAATTTGGTTGCTGGCATTGATCACCAGTAGTACTTCCCAGGAAGTATCTAGTCATAGTTACAATTCTAAGAAGAGTTTACACAATAATTTAATTTTGATGTAAAAAATACATTAAGCCTAAAGTTCATAAACAGTAATGCATAAATGCATGGAATCTTTTGACATTAACCACGGAAAAACAATGAGAAAGCCTTACCTGTTTGCATGCTTGCCGACATTCCACGGCAATAGCTAGCTCACAGCAACCTAAACCAACCCACCCGTCAGACTTCTTCAAAACTCCTTTGAAAATAAGATGACAGTACGTATTACAGTAGAAAGAGAAACTACACCATCATTTTCCTTTCCCGCCCCAGAGTCGGTTAATTTTTACATTTGATAACCTTGTTCTCATTCAAGAAGCCTATTTACAGATTACATTTTTACTGGAATTTAAGAAGTCACTATAAATCAATTTCAAGCAAGAAAAGAGCAAGTCTGTGCCTTAATAAATGCTGAACCTGCCAATCATGAAGTACATTCTATACACTGAGCTTAAAGGTGCTTTATGCCAGCTACTGTATATGTTCACTGGAAATATCAGAGTTTGATCATTTTATTTATCTAATCTGAAATATGAGCCAACAAACACCAACAGGAAAACAAACCTTATTAAAATTAACAGCATTACCTCCTACACACTCATCCTCTTTTTGGTTTCAGCAACATATTCTTCTACTGACTTTGTCAACGCACAATAATGTTTCTTACTTTTTCTTCAAGCTTCCTGTACTGGTTTTGGTAGGGATGGAGTTAAATTTCCTCAGAGTAGCTGGTATGGGGCTATGGTTTGGATTTGTGCTGAACACAGTGCTGACACCACAGAGATGTTTTAGTTTCTCCTGAGCAGCGCTGACACAGGGTCAAGGCCTCTTCTGCTTCTCGCAATGACTGGCCAGTGAGCGGGGTGCGCAAGGAGCCGGGAGGGGACACGGCGGGGACAGCTGACCCCAGCTGACCAAAGGGATATCCCAGAACACATGGCATTGTGCACAGCAATAAAACTGGGGGGTGGAGGTTGGTAAAGGCTGCTGTTGCTTGGGGACTGGCTGTGCATTGGTTAGTTGGTGGTAAGCAATTGTTTTCTTTTACGTCATTTGTTTTTATTGGGTTTTGCTTGTTTGGTTTTCCCATTTTCTGTGGGTTTTTTTTCCCTCTCCATTCTTTAATTATTAAACTGTCTTTATCTCAACCCACAAGTTTCCTCACTTTTACCCTTCTGATTCTCCCCCCACCCCATTGTCAGGGGAGGAAGCGAGCAGCTATGTGGTGCCCATCTGCCTACCAGGGTTATACCATGACAGTATACCAATAACATGAATTATCTTCAAGAAAAGTTTCCCATCTCCCTGCCTCCCTTCTTACATTTATTTCACTATTCCCGTTATCACAATTTCTTAACCTAAAGTTACATAGAAAAGCAAATTGCTGCCATAAGTTGTTTCATCCTCTTATTCTATTCACAGATACAGACTTTCTGACATTTTCAAGACATCAGAAATCAAAGAAAGAAGAATGCATTCCTGTATCTATTTCTCACATAACTTTAAATATAGAAATAATTAAAAGGAAGGTTTAACCTATGCACCTGCCCAGCAGCTGTGGCAAATTTGTTATATTCCTTTTTCTTAGGGCAAGAGATAGAATTATTTAGCTCAAATAAACCACTCATTTTTTGTTATGAATATTTAAAAAACAAAGCAGTATTTTAGGACATGCACAAATTATACCATTTATGCAGAAATAAAAAGTGCAAAGTAAAAGAATCAACCACTTAATTTAAAAAAATGCTCTTAAGCCTAGTATTCAGAAAAGTCACATGGGATGTCCAGCTTTGAAAAAGGGAAGTGAAAGAGCTAGGAGTGAGACCAGTGAGTTAAACTCAAATGCTAAGGAAACACTCTGGAGACTGTCCAAATCCTTTTTACATCTATTCAGAGGATTGGCTCACCTTTCCAATTCCAACTAGTTCAAAACAACTGTGAAGGCCATGAAAAACTGCAAATTCAGGTCACCTTCTAGTTCCATAACTGGGGTTTTTCAGAGACTGAGCATCTTTCTGAAAGTGTTAAAGAGATGGCTGTTGTGCACACACCAATAGTTTGTAGTTCGTGTTCAAAAAATCGGAATTCCATGCATTGTTTTAAACTAATCTCAAAAGTAAATGCATGTCTATGTGGAAGTCATGCACATACGTTTAACTACAATACATAGAGTTAATTCCCAAATCAACTACCTACTACATTTTATTTTAGGCCTAAAATAATGTAGCAGTTGTTTCTGCGTAACTTTCATATGTGGAGCTATACACAGACTCCTTTCAATCAAAACAGTAATGTTTGGTAAATACTTATTAGTAGAATTTCACAGAATCACAGAATGTTAGGGATTGGAAGGGACCTCGAAAGATCATCTAGTCCAATCCCCCTGCCGGAGCAGGAACACCTAGATCAGATCACACAGGAACGCATCCAGGCGGGCTTTGAATGTCTCCAGAGAAGGAGACTCCACCACCTCTCTGGGCAGCCTGTTCCAGTGCTCTGTCACCCTCACTGTAAAGAAGTTTTTTCTCATATTGAAGTGGAACCTCCTACGTTCCAGCTTGAACCCATTGCCCCTTGTCCTATCACTACACATATTGTAAGGTACAAGAAGTAAAAAAAAAGGTAAAAGAAGTATCATGTGCAATATGAAAAGAAGATTTCCAGAAATCTCTGCTGCAACAACCAGCTATATCCAGGAGAAACACATAACAAATACTGTTGTAACAGCTTTAAGGGCAATAGTCACCAGTGAATCACCACTCAATAGTCAAGCATCCATATTTTGTATAATATAGAGCCTGTGGTTTTCAGGCATACTTTTACTGTAACTAAACTGTGCTAAAAGAGTACATATCAAATTAAGAATGCTGATAAGATTCACCCAGAGTTAGTATTCTTTTGGCAAGCGGCTCTCTCCCCAGGATATCTGCAAGTAGCAGAAAAACTTGGAGAAAAAAAATGATGTCATATTTTCAAAAAACACTGAACTGCAATTTCAATACAGCAACTTATAAATTAATTTTGTAGTCAGGGTAACTAAAATGCATGCATTTCTAGACGAAAATATACCTTCAGTGCACAATTAATTGACTAGAGTCCATAGTTCTGTTTATTCACCAAATTAACTGACAGAAGCCCAATATAGATCCCTGAAGTATAAAAGATCAACTAGTTGCATAACACAGGCTCTTGTCCCACATGTCCTCCAGAAAGTTTCCAGAAGCTACATCACATTAGTGAGATGACTTACAACACACACATTGTTCTTCCTCATTGCAAATTCTTTACTGCAGTCTCCACAAGAATACTGAAGTCAGAAACAGAGGTAAAAAGCTGCATAAAGATGAAAAAGCAGAATGTCAACTCTCATGTACTCATTTTGTGATGAGAGAAACATTCTATATTCTGAAAATATCTGAGAAATGATAGATCACCGTGATCCTGAGGAAAATGGGGAGAGTGAAAAACAACAAGGCTTCTACGTTGTTGCATAACTGGAACTTAGGTAAGGTGGCCCTTGAAAAGAAACCAGCTCTCTTGGACACCTCTTCTCTCCAGAGCCGTATCCCATGGGATTCTTCCAAGCAGATTGCCTGTACCCTCCTGTGTTGGCTCTTCAAAAGGTACCAGAGTGATTAGAGTTGCCCAGCAGCATCAGGGCCTGTGAACATGAGACTTCTTCCAGTTGTATGAAGAAGGTCTCATCTACTACTTCTTCCTGATCAGGCAAGTCTGAGGCTGACGCATCACCCATGGTGGACTGCTCACTAATATGCTGATATGCCCATACTATGCTACTCATGCCCATGTGCTGTTCTCAGCTGGCTCGTCATCCAGCCCCAGGCAGAGCTCCGCACATGCCAGCTACACTCTCACATAAAGGGCAACTCCCTCTCCTCACCTTCCTGGCCCCGTCCATCACAGCACTCCTGCTGTGACAGCTATGTCTCCGCGACCCCAATAAATCTGTAGCCCTGTAACTACGTATAATTCTGACTCCTGCTTGCTCCCTGTGTTGCGTGCACTAGTGTACAGGCACTTCACAGAGGCACTCAGCTGTACTGATCTCCTAGAAAGGGAATAAGAGCTTCTACTATAATGCTGTCCTATATACACCACACCATCAATCCACAAAATCCTACGGTGCGGGGACTCACTGAAGAATAATTAAAAGAATTTTAAAAACGGCTCATATCAAAGAATGTGACTTAATGTGCAAGAAGAAAGAAAAGTGACTGGCTTCGTGCAGGTAGAAAGTTCAGGATACTACAGGAAGATTTCACTTTTATCGCAAGATTAAACTATGATTTACATGACCACTGAAGAAGTGACTTTTCTTCCACAAATCAGAGGATAACAGAATCCTACCATAAAGACACAGAAGACGCCTCACACCAGTTTAAAAAGAACAGGAAGACAATCCAGGCGTTCTTCATTAGCAAAGATTTACATCGCTTTTTCATTTGCTTACACAAACCTAACATTCGAAATAAAATGTACTTCTCGCTTGCAGTAAAAGGATTTACACTAATTTGCATATATCTACTGAGCTTCAACAAATATTAGGTATTATCTCCAACTAAAATTTATCAGGTTTCAGATGAGACAGAAGCACTCAAAGTCCAAAAGATATTATTAAGTAAAACTAACAAAATATAAGACAGCAAATCTCTCTGCATGCACGGGAATCAATGGTTTGCCTCTGAAGCAGAGGCGGGCTGGTGGTGGGGGGGGAAAGTCTGAACAGATGCCTTAACACGGTTACAGCCTCCTCTTCCCACAATACCACTGCAACCACAGCACTCCAGTTTCACTCAAAGTCTTCTAGAAATAACATGATGCAACAGAACTGGTAAAGTCCCATTTAATCTGGTTTGATCTCTCTTTTTAACATAACAGTCCAGTCTTCATAGGATGAGTCATAGAATCACAGAATGGTTTGGGTTGGAAAGGACCTTCAAGATCATCCAGTTCCACCCCCTGCCATGGGCAGGGACACCTCCCACTAGCCCAGGTTGCTCAAAGCCTCATCCAGCCTGGCCTTGAACCCCTCCAGGGATGGGACATCCACAGCTTCTCTGGGCAACCTGGACCACTGCCTCACTCCCCGCAAAGGAAAACATTTCTTCCTCAGATCTAATCTAAATCTCCCCTCTTCCAATTTAAATCCATTCCCCCTCATCCTGTCCCTGCACTCCCTGATGAAGAGTGCCTTCCCATCTCTCCTGTAGCCCCCTTTCAGCACTGGAAGCTGCTCTAAGGTCTCCCCGGAGCCTTCTCTTCTCCAGGCTGAACAACCCCAACTCTCTCAGCCTGTCCTCATAGGTTGTCTGCTCTATCACTTGGAGAAGGAAGTTATCATCGATGCATTTCAGGAAGCTCCTGGCTTGCTTATGCCCTGCTGGCTTGTCCCTCCAACAGACAGGAGGGTGGTTGAGGTCCCCCATGAGGACGAGGACTTTTAAACATGAGGCTGCCCCTATCTGCCTATAGAGAGCCTCATCCACTTGCTTTTCCTGGTCAGTTGGCCTGTAGCAGCCTCCACTATAATGTCCCGTGTCCCTGCCCTCCCTTTAATCCTGACCCATAAGCTGTTGGTCAGCTCCTCCTCCTTCCCTGGGCACAGTTCCACACATTCCAGCTGGTCACTGATGTAGAGTTCCTCCTTGTCTCTCCTGCCTGTTCTTCCTAAAGAGCCTGTGTCCTTCCATTTCAACACTCCAGTCATATGATCCATCCCACCATATCTCTGATGCCAATAAGACCACAGCCCAGCAGGTGTGCACTCTAACTCCTCTTGTTTATTCCTCATGCTACATGTGTTTGCACAGAGGCACATCAGTTGGGCCCACAATGAAGCTGACTTACTGGCTGGAATCCCTCTGTGCTGCTCTTCAGGTGCTCTCCTGCTGACCTGGGATCCTTCTCCAGGCTCTGGGCACCTGCTGCAGGCATTGGCATCCAACTGGTAGGAGCGGAATGGACTGAGGTTCCCCCCCCGGCAACTTTAGTTTAAAGACCTCTTGTGAATTATGCTTTAACTTTCTAAATCTACCTGTAGCAAGCAGTTTGGTTCTTTATTTGAGCCTCTGCGCTTTTTAAATTGTTTGTCTAGTTTTTACTATTTCCCTCTGTTATTCATTTTTTTTCCAAATTATACTGCATCTACAGCAAAGTTGCAAGATTACATGACTTTATAGATCAGGTTAAGGAATGCTGAAACTAAAAATAATAGAAAACCTTTAAAGAAAAACAACTTTGATATTGCTTGGATGTGTCACAGAAGCATACGTTTAATCATAGAAATGTTATTAGGCATTTTCTAACTCGCAAAAGAAGTGTCAAAAAAATGCAGAGGTAATCCAGTTTAGCAGACACAATATACAGTTCATAATGGAAGCATAATGAAAGTTGTCATGACATGTATAGGTGCAGGTGGTAGACACGACAGCAAAACATGCATTTGGTGAAAAAGCAATAAGATTCAATAGCAGACTAGTATTTCTTACCTGGCAAAGAAGAATTTATACAACCCCACACTTCTCCCTGAAAAGTAAAACGCAAATTAAGCAAAAGTAAGTCTGCAGAATAGGAGTTTCTAGCAGACACAAAACAGCTTTTTCAGCATTTTTGCCCTGGGTTTTAAACATCCTGTTGGAAGTATTCTTAAGTCTAAAACATCTTCTGAAGAAGTGCTGCATGATGCGAGTACCACATGCTTTGATGACAAGGCTGCCATCTACAGGGTATGTAATCAATAGTCCCTCTCTCATTACTACTATTAGCGAGACTACTAACCAAGCTGACTATAAGGGATCCTTTACACTGTATAAAAGTGTAAAGTATATAAGGCTAATATAAAAGAAATCTCAGGTAAGACACCGGTTTGCCACAGTTACTTATGCTACCCACCCAACAAACACTACAAACGTCCTGGAAGAAGGAAGTTAGGCAGCAGAGCAAGAATTCTACCTAAGGTAAGGATTTTAGTTCAATTGTCAGAAACAAGTACCCACGGCAGTCACAGTGGGCGTGCTGTGATAGAAGGCTGAAGAACTGAAAGCTATGGGAGTTGCTATACGCTGTATGCTAAATGCTTAACATCCTACAACTGGAGTCTTAAAACACTTAGACAATATGATCACCCTTGAGATATTCTAAGTCGCCAAGAGATAAAACTTAAGCACTATCATTTAGGTGATAAGTTCTGATCAATTTCCCAATTAGATAATCTCTAGGGCAGGGAGCAGTTTACATTCCTCATCTTTTTAGTGACATACTAGAGAACTTCTAGGAAACCATAATCTTACTTACTCAATAAAAATTTTACTTCAGTTTCTCAGATACGGCCACAAATCATTCAGAGCAGCTATGACGGTCTCCTTGCCTTAGCCCAACCAAGACCTCACAGCTTTCCCCCCCCATACACAAGCTGGAACACACAATCTCATTTAAGTTGCTGCCATCAACACCCAAGTGACAATCATCCAGCACAATTTTTTACAACATAGGGCAGATTCTAATTGCATTTCATAGCTTACACAACCAGGACACATAGCAAAACTGTTAAGACTCATCTTATTGCAAGTATCATAATATATGATGGCTTTAAAAAAAAACCCAACAAAACAGCCCTACTTTGGGATCAAATCCAATTACAGGAATTTTTCTAGTCCTCATAAAAAGGAAGAAAATCTTGAAGACATACATGCATGTTCTACCAGCTCAAAAAACTTCATGAGTAAATAAAATACATGTAATTTTAAAACCTTATTTTTGCAAGCAAACCTTTGTTAATATAAGATTGTTTTGTTTAATTAAAAACCAGCAAGCCTCACCATTGACTCTGGACAATACTCTGGTGCTCGCTGCAGTAAGTGCTTCAAACGGGAATCACTCTTAGAAGACAAAATCTGTTAGAAACAAAACACACCTTCAAACACATAGAACGTAGCTACATATTGAATACTTTTTTCAAATTATTTAATCCTTTTTAATTTCACCGCTATCTGCCCCTTAATAACTTTGGCTAACAGTTAATATGTAAACAATGTAAAGATTTTCTTTTATCTATTATAGTCATTCAAATACGTTGCACTTTTCATGAAGAAGGAATTTTTATATTTAGAAGTGAATGAGAATTTCCTCCTCAAACACTCCAAGCAAGAAGTTTCTACTGAACAGGCAGCATGAAAAACATAGGGAACTGCTGCCCCACATACCAAAATACTATACAACTCTATTTGCTTAATTAACCTTCTGCTACATGACTCAGGCAACTAAACTCCTTACAAAAAACTCTGAATCAAGTAATTTTTGTGGAACAAAGATGAATAAAATCTAGGCTAGTTAAAGAGACGATCAAAAGTAACAGAGGAATGAATACTACTACTCACAGAAGAGCAAGATCAAGATAGCATCACCTAAGCAAACTGAACATCCAAAATTCATGAGACTGGATGGGATACAACTGAGGATGCTGAGCAGCTAGCCACTGTCATTGCAAGGCAGCTTTGCTACCATTTTTGAAAGATCATGGTGATTAGAGGAAGTCTTTGATGACTGAAAACAAGACAAAAATCACATCCATTAGAACGGCAAGGATAATCTGGGGAATTACACACTGTTCAGCCTAATCTCACCCTGCAGGAAGATGGTGGAACAAATCCTTGCAGAAGCCATGTCAGGGCACATGAAGGACAAGAAGCTGACTGGGAACAGTCAGCACAGGCATAATAAGGGCAAATTTAGCCTGATGGCTTTCCATAAAGAAAAGCCTAGTTTAGTAAAAAAGTAGAGAACATTCAAAGAGTTTTTTCCATGATCTCCCATGGTATCTCTAGAGCCAAACTGGCGAAACACAGATGGGATGGGCAGGCTACAAGGTAGGCGACAAACTGCCTGGACAGTTGGGCTCAAAGATTAGCAGTTAGCAGTTCAATGTCTACATGTTGGCCACTTAGAAGGGGTATAAACAGAGGTCAAGGCAAATGCTCAGCAGGTATGCAGAAGAGCCTGAACTGGCAGCTGTCATCAATATACTGGAGAGTGCAGCTGCCACTCAGATGGGTTCCAACAGGCTGTAGCGATGTGCTGACAGGAAACCCAAGCAGCTCAACGAAGGCAAACACACAATCTTGCAGCTGAACTGGAAGAAGCCCATGCTTATGGTACAGGCTGTGTGCTCACTGGCTAGAAAGCAGCTTTGCAGAAAAGGGTGCTGGGTCCTGGTGGATGACAAGTTGAACGTGGGCCAGCAGTGCACAATGCACTTGTAAGCCAGGAAAGGAGAAAGTGGTTTGTTAGAAAAGACTGCAATTGCCTGTCAAAGGCCCTGATAAGGGATGAAAGGTAATTGTCTGTGGAAGACCTTGTAAACAAATGGCTCAAACATCTGGGTTGTAAAAGACTGTAACTGCCTGCCAAGGCACCCCTAATCCTGCTCCTTGCTGACAAGAGGAAGCGTGGAGAGCACTGAAGGACTTATAGCCTTACTCCCTTGCTATGAGGTCACCTCCCTTACAATCAAGGAACTAACCTTGATCTCCTTCACCTCTGAGACGCTAACAAGGAAAGTTCAGCCAAAGTTAATACAGGGTCTGCATGACCACTGAATCCATTGGTTGAAAGGGTTAATGGTGCCCTTTCCCCCCCTTAGGTAAGCAAAGAGAGATGGTTCTTCCCCTGCAAATTAAGACACCCCTCTCCTCTTCCTGTGCAAATTAAGGAGACATCTCGCTTCTCATGGTACTTGAAGAAAGTTAGATAGAGACCTGAGAACTCTTGTCCTGAGAAGATGAATAAACAATGGGAAGGGGCATGCCTGCCAGAGGACCCCCAAGATGTTGACCATTGTTAGATACAAGGGTGGTGATATCTTCCTAAAAATCTTTCCTTTCTCTCTTCTTTTTTCCTTTTCCTTTTCTCTTTTACCATCTCTCTCTCTCTCCCTGTCTCTAACTATTTTCCTGGCACATAGGGTAATCTTTGTAGATTTGGTATTGTAGGCAATTGTTTTGGTAGCTGTCACATCACTGTAAGTTTTGGCGTTCTCTCTCCCTGGTAGTACTGTTGGAGGTAGTACTGTTAAAAGTTTTCTTTACCATGTCATTTATCTTTTGCAATTCTGCTATAATTTTACATCTTTTTTTTTTAATACAACTGTTGTTTAACTGAACCTCTCAAAGCACTGTTTCAGTGCAGAGATCCAGTTACCGTGCAGAGATCCAAAAGTAAACCATGCCCTCAACCACTGAGTGGGACAGCAGTACCGAAAGCTAACACAGCACTGCCAGCAGGCTAAAGGAGAATGACCATTCTTTTCTGTTAGGCACTGATGAGGCCACATCTGTCATACCAAATCCGGTTTTGGGCCAACCCTGTGCAAGGAATGTTATTGATGAACTGCAGAGAGTCCAGTAGAAGGCCACAAAGGATGCTGGACTTTAAAACATATCTGTTCAAACTGAAGAAGGGCTAAGAGGGAGCATGGAGGATTTAAATTCCTGTCTTCCAGGATCACAGAAAAGACGAGTCAGATTGTTCTCAGAGTTGCACGCTGGAAGGATGAGCCACAAAAGTAACAAGTTGCAGCAAAAGAAATTCTGACTGGATACAAAGGAAAACAAAATCTTCACCAGGAGAGTAAAGTGGTGGAACAGACTCCCCAGAAAGATTGTGAAAAGCCTATCCCTGAGGATATTCAAAATTGACTAACAAGATCCTGAGCAACCTGATTTAATTTTGAAGCTAGCACCTCTCTGACCAGGAGGTTAGACAAAATGACTCTTTCAACTCAAATTATTTCGCACAGCTATACTTGGGAAGAAATCTTACCTTACTTTATTGACTTTCATAGACAATTCCAAATCATGTAAATGTATTTTTTTCCCCAGGTCTCTTTCAGACCATTTTGTAGTGGTGTCCATCTCACTTCCTTAAAACAGTAGCAATATTTTCACAGTTTATTACAAGATGCCTTTACCTCATCAATCTTTTCCCCACCTATTAATGCGGGATACGAAACTGGAAATTACAGGCGTAACTGAAACATGGATGCATTTCAGATCTTTCAGAAGGAGAAATACATTACAGTTCTATTCTCAATTTGCAACACAAATAGCACATGGAAAAAAACCCAAGTGAACAACAGTACTGGCTTCAGAAATGAGAGCAAGAAAAGAACTACAGTAATATTTGGGGTCTTGTGAGGTCACCGAATAACAAAATAATTCAGGTTGGAAAGAATCTCAGAAGGTCAATTATTTCAACTTCCTGCTCAAAGCAGGGTCAACTATGAGGCCAGACCATGTTGCTCAGGGTTTTATCCAGTCAAGTCATGAAAACCTCTGAAGATGGAGAACACACAGCCTCTGTTTTCACAGTGGAAAAGTTTTTCCTTATAACCAGCTGGAATGCTGTAGTTTTGATTTATGATTGCTCTCTCTTGTCCTCCCACTATGTACCACTGTGAAGAGCCTGGGTCTGTCTTCTCATCACTCCTACTACAGGTGTTGGAAGGCTGCTCAGAGAAGCTCCTTCTTCCCCGGGCTAAAGGCAGTTCTCTCAGCCTCTCCACACAGGGCATGTGCTCCAGCCTCCTGATCACCTTGGTGACTCTCTGCTAACTTGTTCCACTTAACTGATGTCTTTCTCGTAACAGAGGGACAAAACTGGACACAGTATTCTAGGTGTGGTCAGCAAGTGCTGACTAAACTTTCCCCTCATCCAGAAATTCAGCCTTATTATCAAAGGCAATCGTGTTTGTCAGGTATGATTTACCACCTGCATGCTCAGAAACATGCTTGAGAAGACTGCCCATGATTTTCTCAGGGATTTAAGAGAAGATAACTAGACTGTAGTTGCTGGATTAGGAATTGTCCTTTGGTTTTCAGTTTGTTTGGGTTTTGTTTTTTTGTTTTGTTTTGTAGATGGGTACATTGTTTGAACTTCTCCAGTCATTGGGGACCTCCCCCAAGTTCCACAACCTTTCAAAAATGATAGAGAGTAACCTCGTAGTGACACCAGCCAGCTCTCTCAGNGGGGTTGTTCAGCCTGGAGAAGAGAAGGCTCCGGGGAGACCTTAGAGCAGCTTCCAGTGCTGAAAGGGGGCTACAGGAGAGATGGGAAGGCACTCTTCATCAGGGAGTGCAGGGACAGGATGAGGGGGAATGGATTTAAATTGGAAGAGGGGAGATTTAGATTAGATCTGAGGAAGAAATGTTTTCCTGTGCGGGGGGTGAGGCAGTGGCCCAGGTTACCCAGAGCAGCTGTGGATGCCCCATCCCTGGAGGGGTTCAAGGCCAGGCTGGATGAGGCTTTGAGCAACCTGGGCTAGTGGGAGGTGTCCCTGCCCATGGCAGGGGGTGGAACTGGATGATCTTGAAGGTCCTTTCCAACCCAAACCATTCTGTGATTCTATGACTTGTATGGGTCAAATCTTCTCAAGTAACTCCCAACTCAGCCATCACTTATTACTAGTAGTAAACCTTGTCTCTATGCACAGAGGACTGTGAGACCTTGTTAACAAAGACTCAGGACTCAAAGACTCTGCCTTATCTGTGTTTGCTGACACTAAATCACCTGCTGCATTCAGCAACAGTTCCATATTTTTCCTTCTTCACTCTCTAACTACTGACACAGCATGTCATGTTGCCCTTGACTTCCTCAGTGAGCTTGAACTCCAGTGGAGCTTTGTCTTTTCCAACACAACCATACATGTCTGGGCAAACTTTCTAAATTCCTCTTTTATAACCTTTCCCTGCTTCTACCCTCTCTATACTCCATTTCTGCATTGAAGCTTGTTCATGACTTCTCTGTTCAGCCAAGCTAGCCTCTTGAAATATTAATGTATTTCCTGAGGACTGTAACGGACTGTTCTTATACTTGGAGGAGGAGCCAGATAGAGATCTATGGAGTGGTACAGGTATAAACGCAGCCAGGAACCTTATCGCTGTGAAACTTCCTATAAATAAACGTAAGAAAAAAATGTCAAAGAAAAACAGGCCAACTTATTCCTTGCTACAGTATCTGACAGACTTAATAATGAAAAGGAAATGATACTGAAACTAAGCTTGGAATAATACTTACTAAGAATGTAAAAAAATTGGATGTTTGAATCACGTTAGTTGACAAACAGATCTGTAATCCAAATTTTCTTTTTCAAAGGGCTCATTTAAAGTAGTTGAATTACTACTTAGCAGAATTCCTTACTCTCAATCGAGCCTTTTTCCTTAACTGGCAGGACCAAGGAGAACACCATCAGATCTCCTGTGCCCTTCACACTAGCCCCTGGGCTGTAGTTACCTTTTGCTCATGCAAGGCCTCTCACTAGCATCTCTGGTGTTCATGTAGAAGAACAGCCAAAAGTAATAGTCCGAGGGTCAAAAAAAACCTTGCGATTTCTGCATCATCCCAGATCTGAGCCCCTAAAAATGAAACCACCTTAGACAGCAAGTCTCATCTGCAGATGAGAGTTTCCATCCTCTGCAGAAGGGAGTCTTCCACCTGATGGCACCAACTGATGAGGCCAAGATCTTGTTCCTCCTCACCTGTTCAGAGGCCTCAGATCCGTTCTGTAAGTGCATATCCAAAGACAGACCAAGAAACTTCTTCCTGCTGTCAGGAGTCACAAACTTGCAGTCTCCACTAAGCCACTCTTCCTTCCATACAATGCATAGTCCAGGCTATGGCCCTTGCAGGTTCTCCATGAAGAGCTTGCCTAGCTCGCATTTACACTGAGGCAATGCTTCTATCCTCAGCTTCTTTACCTGACAGTTCAGGAAGCTGACCGGATCATGACTCCCACAGCTCAAGTGCCATTGACTCAAGGAGAGGCACCATCCTTTCCCTGCAGCCGAAGGCTTGGATGGCCGCATTCTTCCTCAAGAGCTCCCTCTGGGTCAAGACCTCCAAGATACAAGTGGCTGGCCCAACCTGTGCAAGAGGTTGTCCTGCTGGACATAACAGATGCACACAGTCTTAAGCAGTACATCTGCACCTCCCGCTGGCCCTCTGCACAAGAAACAACTATGTTAATGCTCAAATTCCTGTCTGTGCACCCTAGTCACTGACATTCCCTAAGCATTAGTTAAATAGAAATATGGGGCACAACCTTGCTCTTTCCCAGCTGTCCCTGCCAAGCAACTTCAATGCTTTATAGCTCAAACTACCAAGTCCAGGACAACAACTTTTTTTTTTTAATTATTAAATAAATTATCATGTCAGGATGACACAGTGTGATGATACAGACAAGGCAAGAAGTGCATGGCAAATACTTTAGAAAAGGTGTTTGGAAAAAAAGGAAAAAGGCAAATCATTCAGCTAACTCTGTTCCCTTACAGTCACTCCGCACGTCTGTAAGCCTTCATCCTACAAATCTGATTTTTAAGACAAGGGGTAAGTATCAAATAACACATGCCAAAATGGACTCAACAAAGACAAAGCATTTGAATCATGTTGCACAAAATGGTTAAAGAACATGAAAATCTGTAGTAAAATAGCAGACAGCCCCTTCAGCCAGTTTGCTGGCCTGTATCAAAGGATCATTCAGAAAACTATGCTACCAGGCTGATGCGAAGTAACTAAGACCTCACTAAGCCCTGTATGGAACAATTTGAGGGGCACCAGTCTTGTTTTAGACTTGTTCTAGACCTCTCACCACAAAGACTGTAAATATGCTGCTTATCTGAGTAGAGAGACACCATCCAGATAAGGCAAGATCAGAATATCTTACAGAAAAACCACAGAAAAGCCTACATGATAATTCAAACTGGTGTAACAGAAATGGGATTAAATTTGACATTAAAAAGTTCAAGTTCACTAGAAGCTTCATTAGTACAATCGTAGATAAATATAAACTTAATCATTACCAGCTTTAGTGCTTGGAATAGCCCCAAAGCAGCAGATAATGAAGATAAGAAAAGAGGAGAGGTATGATGTAAGGACACAATTTTAACATAAAAATTGTGCATCTGTGTATGTCTCCTTTACTGATGTAAATTTTTTATGTATATAAATTTATATAAATACACAAAGCTGTACACCATACTATCCAAAGGTACAAATCTAAACATGAGTTGGGGACAAGTATTTTCCAAGCCTGAATCTAGCACAAACAGCTCTATTTATTTACTTTGTAAATGAAGCAAGCAGATTTTTTCTGGATTCACAGAGCCATGTATCATTATGAGTATCTCAGATGCTCAGCTAAGAAACAAGAACTGTCAGGAAGAAAAAAAGTACCAACATCTTGTTCTTCATTTCAAATTCCCAAAAACTTGGAAACACACAGGATCCAGAAATTGGGTGAAATACCTTCACCCCTCCCATTTCCTAACATGCTTATCACTTCTTGACCAAATTCTGTATCTCTATTTCTCTGGAGTTTCAGCAGAACCTGTTTTACACTATGAAAGGAAAGAGGACTACAGTTTGAAACCTTCAAGTTCTCATTTAAATAACAATAATAATATATCTCATGATTTGCACATAGTATTCACTCAGAAAATCGTTTGCTTACAATCCTAACCTTGCTACATCATTGTCTAAAAGCATGATTTTAACTCTGAGGGATAAACTAAATTTAAAACAGGCTTACCTGTTCACAGACATCACGGCACATTAAGTTGTCCTTTGCGTGGTAACAACAAGACAAGCCTATGGAAAAGCAGGGGGAGGGAAAAAGATATTTAAAAGACTTGAAGCACTTAAACATCACTTCTGAACAGAAGTGCCCACTTCACGGCCTATCAGGATGATTTCTCTGGTCCACAGATGACTGAAATATTTTCCTTTCCAGAAGGCAAAAAAAAAAAAAACAAAACCAAAAAAAAACCACAAACCATGAGAAATTTTTGTTCCAAAGCTGACGCAAATCCGTTCAAGTCTTACAGAATCACCCCTGAAGACTCGCTGCCACCAAAAGGAGAGCTCACTCCCCTTCCTTCTGCTTCTAGACACATTTCTGCTGCTTAACTTGCACGAGCTTGGCACCTGCCAAATCCTTTCATAAGGCAATTCTATTTATGAATCCAGGGTGGAGGGAGGAAGAGAAACATAAAAAGTGAACAAGAAAAACCATCAAAAAACTCCATAGAGACTCTATGTCTTAGTAGATTGAATCAGCTCACAGAATCTGAAAGGGCAACAAACAGTCAGGAACAGGTGGAAAGGGAAATCAGAGCAGGAACCCCTTTGCACACAGAGGTAAACACAGCTGCTCACTGAATTCTAGCTTCTTAAAAACTTGGAACAAAAGTGTAAATTGTTTCACTAGTGATGGATGATTAAGAGTGGCTTTGCCTGACTAGATGGAAGTCAGAGCAAACACAGATATGAACACATCAACAGGAAAACAAATGAGAACTGAAACACTGAGAAGTCAGGAAACGCCAAGGTTTAAAGCAGCATTTTTAACATTACACTTCATTGTGCTTTGCTCCCCCTACCATCCCAATATTTCCTTCATTCAGAGTTAAGCTTGACCAGTATAAAATGAATTCCATGTCTCCTTGATATTTTCACCCTCACTGCCCAGTGTCTGGAACAGCATATTAGGAGACAGATGGAGGTTTCCTTCAAAGCTTTTACTTCTGCACACATCTTCACACACAGGATCATTTAATGATTACATACTTCTGCTCCACTGTATCTGAACTAAGCACCACACCGATACAACATAAAAGCAACACTGTACAATGGTACCACGCAGAAAAAGCTGTATTTCACAATACCTAGTGACTAAATAGATTTTGACTGAAGCAGTAAGGGCATGAATTCCTTGATAATTTCACAGCTTCCAAGTGTTTTCATCTCAAAGCTTACAGCTGTTACAAGAAGATATCACATTAAAAAAAAAACAAAACAGAAGAAATCATCACCATCAAAACCAGAATTCTCCAATATTGAAATGACATTAAAGAAGAAAAGAAAATTTCAGCCTGAAAATGTTGAAGGACTGGGAAGAAAAAAAAAAAACCACACTGAAAAGGTTGCCTGAAACATACACAATTTAAAACGGCTACTACAGTACTGAACTACATTTTAATGCAGAAATCTATAATTCCTGAAGAGGAAAGAAGAAAAAGCAAAGTAGGATTTGTAATTGGTGAGCGTTTTCATTAATAATTAGAAACAACACATCAAAATGCCTGTGATGACAGCACCAAAATCCTGCTTACAACATGATGAAGTGAAAGGATGAAATTGTAAAACTGACTTCAATGGTTTTTGCCAATTTACTACCATCACAGAAAAGGACTGTGATATGACACAGATGGCTTAAAAATCTTTCCAATCTGAAAGCCACACATGGGATCCTGCAGGTTTTCCTGCACTATGTTCAGTAAGCCAATCTGTGGTACAATTCAACTTCACCACGTTCCAACTTCAGTTACAATTTCACTTAACTGAAAAGCTTTGCTTTATACTTTCTTAGCCCTGTTATAAAGCCATGGTATTATAAATATATAACAATAATATCCATTAAATTTCAAGGACAGTTTTTCCTGAGGCAAAAGCTGCACTTATTTTCAGAAACGTTTCTAAATTTCAGTGCCTATGCAATCAGACTGTAAGCACATTAACACAGTGCCGGAGAACACATTCAGGCTCACGATGAAAAGATACCCAGCAAATTAATTGTCATAAGTAAAAAAAAAATCCAACCAAACATACTTAAAACATAGGCTTTACTTAGAAACAGAAATAGTGGCTACTCAATCACGTTTCCGTTGTTTTGTTTCACCGCAAGTACCAGAAATTTTTCATTATATAACTTTCTATTGAGAGTAACTGCTACACTTAAGAGACCCAAGAGTTCAGAGTTCTCAACCTATAGAGAGAATTTACACTGGCTGAGGTGACAATACATATGTTTAACTGCATATGTCACTACGATTTGAGTTCACAAACCTTAAGCAGCATTTTATTAAACACTCTTTCACACAGATGATACTCTGTGGCCTTTTATCCATTAGTTTTCAGTGGCTCTCAACCCTCCTGCAACAAACTAACACACCTGCAGGACAGCTCTCCTCAGTCACTTCCACTGCTGTGTTTCAGGTCTTACCAATCATACCAAAGAGCGTAAGAATGAAGTAACCATCTAGTAAGCTTCATTGTCATTTAATTACATTTATACAAAATCCTAATCAACTGATGGTATCTTGAATTACTAGCAAATTAAACCAGCACAGAGTGATCTTCAGTGCTTAAGTCAGAAATTGAAGTTATTAACAACATCCATTCCAAACACAGTTCCTCAGTTCTCTTTCCAGTTAACCTCTTCTGAAACAGCTTACGACATCTCTTGCAGTCAAGTCCCTTTCTTTTGCATTCTCACTTTCTCTAGTTTTACTAAAAAAATTCACAGGTTCCATTTCAAAATTTTATTCACACCCAACTATGAAAGATCTACACTTCCATCTTTGGTAAGACCTGCTACCTCAGCAATATGAACAGGTTTATTACGGGAAAGATGGGCTAGAGGCTGTCTATTTCATTCCAGTAGCTTTTCAGTGCCTTCTTCCTAAAAGCATGCCTCACTGGAAATCACAACTATGGAACAATAATGAAATGCCCACAAATGCCTCAGTGATTGCTGTCTTCTGCTTTTAAGTATTCTATATTTTGTATTTTCCATTCCCATGGCAGCATGACAAACATGATCCATGCTTGTGCCACTTTCTTTTTTCATGACTTTTTTGGTCCTGTCAAGAAGTTACCTGCTATCACAGCTTTAATGCAGGAAACTCTTTTACCACTATCCTCCTCTCTATTAAACGTCTTGCCTTCACTTTCTAAAAACTTCAATACCTTGCTCGATGCCATTCTTCTTAGTGAAAATGTTGGCGAAACCACAAGCCCCGGAATACGGGGCAACCCTGGAGGCAGGTTTCACCCACTGGCAGCAAGACACCAGGTCTTCGGTTCAAACCTCAGTCTTGGGAATTTACCAACTGCCAGCCGAAGACACAAATCCCAGCCCGACTCGCGTAACCCCGGGGGGCAGAAGAGAGGCTGTGTCTCCCTCCCACTGCCAGGCGGGCTGCGGGACCGCCGGCCGTGCCCCGCGCCCCTCTCTCTCCTCGCCGCCTCCGCGGCTGCAGCACGCTGTGCGGGTGCCGGCCCTCGCGCCGAGCGTCAGGCGGGGGCTTCGCACAGGCAGGCGGGAGCAGCGGGGTGGGGGGCTGACACCGAGACAGCAGCGGCGGGAAGAGGACTCATACCGGGAACGCCACGCTGCCGCTCCCTGGCAACGCCCCGCGGGCAACCGGGGAGCCGCCCCCACCTCTCACCTGCCGCGGCCCCGCGCCCACCGGCCTCCCACTCCCGCGGGGCAGGTGCGGACGGCCACGGATGCCGGGGTGCCGTGCT
Organism: Syrrhaptes paradoxus; assembly: GCA_013400615.1. Taxonomy (NCBI): domain Eukaryota; kingdom Metazoa; phylum Chordata; class Aves; order Pterocliformes; family Pteroclidae; genus Syrrhaptes; species Syrrhaptes paradoxus. The sequence continues at coordinate 5,243 of VZTO01018531.1, read as the reverse complement.
CCCTCTCCCCCAGCTCCCGGCAGCCCGTCCCCGGCTGTGGCGAGCCACGAGCGCCCACGGCGCCGGGCCGCGCCCCATCCCCGCCGGCGACGCCACCGCCCCGAGGCTCCGGGCACCCCGCGGACGGCCTCGCCCCTGCGCCATGTTGTTGAAGAGGGACCCGCGGAGCCGCCTCACCCCCCTGCGACTCGCTACTCACCGGCCGCCCTCGGGAGGAGCAGCGGAGCCGCCGCCAGGCAGAGCAGGGCCCACGGCCACCGAGCGGCCGTTACCGCCATGGCCCCCTCGCCAGCCCGCAGCGTGGTGACGCGCCCAGCGCCCGCCGTGCGGCCCCGCCTCACGACCCCCGCCCACCCGGCGGCCGGGCTCTGACGCTCGCAGCACCTCCTTCCCCCCTTCCCCTCCCCATGCCCTCTCCCGGCCCCGCTCTGCCTCCCGCCGCTCTCATTGGCTGCGGCTCCCGAGACAGGCCACGCCCCTCCCCGCCTGGCCGCCGCGGACATTCCAGCGGGTGAGAGCCGCTGCCGCGGGGACCTGTGTCCCGCGACCCGGCTGTCCCGCGGGGCCGGGCCGTGTGCAGAGAAGGGCGGGGCCTGCCGCAGGGCGGTAGCGGCGCCGTGCGCGGCGGCGGCGGTGACTCCCCTCAGCCCCTCGCCCAAGGGCATGGCCAGAGGAAGGGTTTGGGCGGATACGGCTTAAAAGAGAGCTGAGGAGAGAAGAAACAATGTTTGGCCTTTGTGAAGGTGGCAAAGACCTCTGTCCCATGAATTTGTTGATATAATATTTGCATTATTACCACGTGTAACACTGTTTTCTGCTTCGTGTGCCCAGCGACCGTGTTGGGGAATGGAGCCGAGGGGTACAGAGCGGATGGGAGTGACACCTGAGGGCGGGAGGACATCTTCCCAAGCCCAGAGGGGAGGAGGCCATCGTGTTGAGCCATGGTGAGCTATCATCAGCTCTTGCCACTTGCCCTACATCAAGCGTGTGCTCCAGGCCAAGCTGCCAGAAGCGCCCAGGTAGGGACTGATGTGATCTGAGCCCACGGCGCAGCTGGGGATGGCTCTGCCCAGGTTGAGGGGACAGGCAGGGAAGCTGTCTCAGCTGTACCCTCTCAGCAGGTAGCATAGTTCCCTTTGTTAAGGGAAATTAACTTTTAATTTTCTCAGCAGGTGTGCAGTTCCTGTTGTTCACTTGCAGTGTTGCCTAGGATGGGCTTCAGAACCTGGAACGCTCTGCTGGGCTGCCACCACTTCTGTTCTTTATCCTTTTGGTCAGGTTGGGGGTGTTTGTTGGTTTTCCGTGCCTACCCTGCAGCCTGGCTCAGTGGTGAGGTGCTCCTACCCCTGGTAGTTGGAAGGCAATCTAACCTGTGGAGATTCATAATTAGAAAAAGAGTCTGTAACTAAAGAAACTTCGGAACGGTAGGGCCACCACTGCAGCTTCTTCCCTGTAGGGATCAAATTATCCTAGTTTTTTTTTTTTTTTAGAATTCAAGAGAAAACCAAAGCTATCCAATGAAGTCACAGCTAACTTAAGTTACTGCTCATTTCATAGCTAGTAACTATTTTGACTTGAAGTCTGACCATTCCAAGGTGAATGGATGAGCCTCTGACAGCTCCAGACTTCTTGGATGAGCCCCTTAGCACCCCATTATTTGATTTACTAGCAATAGTAAAACAGGAAAATTTTTAAGAACCCAGGAAATTCGGTGTTGCACAAACTGCTTATGTCCTTTTTCCAGTCTGTCACCCCAATGAACTTCTCCAAATACAGTTGGACAAGCTACCAAGCTATTAAAGACTCAGCTGTCTCCTACAGCCTGGAGGATCTGTAGAAACCCAGTGCTCTTTAATTACAGTATCAAATTCATAAATGGTCCAGAAGAAAACCCAAAGTAATACAATAGAACGCTCCAAAGAGATGAAAAAGTTTTGTACGTTGTCCATCTACCTATACACCAGGATAGAATGATTAACTTGTACTACTTCTTCATGGAGCTAAGCCGTAAGAAATAACAGTACATTTATTTTAATGTGAAGTCTAATAAATTGAAGTTGTTGCTCTAATTGTGAATTCAAGAAAAGTGGCAAGTGTAACGTGATTATACAAAAACCACCTTTTCACACCAGGACAGAAATGATGCCTAGATGTAAGTGGGTTTACATGTCAGTTAAATAGCTGGACTTTTCCCCCAAGCCCCAAGGTTAACTTTTAAATGTTCTGCCTACCATCTCGGGACTTAAGGTTCATCATGGGCCCACTAGGTGGCAGCAGATTCAAAAGCAAAATTAGCCAGATGGCCGAATTTGGGGGGTTGGTTTAGTTTTTCTGAAGAGACAAGGAACATGAACTGATTAGATGCATTTTTTCCCCACTTATAAATGGTTTAATTCGGCTCGATTTTGGATGAGGGTGAACTGCTGTGCAGTCTGCTTCCCCCGAATACTATTTATGTGCAAAGTCATTACGAACAATAATTTACCCCACAAGCAAACAGGCAGGGAAAAGATGCTACCAAGTCTGGTAATTTAAAGGCTCTGCATTGTCACTCCAAGTTACTGCTTCAGTTCCATAAGAAATAACTGAGAGCAGTGAAAGTATTTCCCTCCTTTAAAGAACCAAACTGAACTTTGAAATAATATAATTTTTTAAAATTTGGTTTTCAATAAGGACAGAATAAATTTTAACCTAGGTGTTCTAGAAAGCAAAGACTTTTGTTCCTTGGCAGTTTGGATGTTGAATCTGCAGACTACTCTTTTCCAGTTGAACCATGCATATCAGCCTTTTTAAAACAGAACCCATTTGAAATTAATTCCTACCCAATGTTTAACAATGAGAAGTGGAATTTTTGGGGCTTGAAATAATTACATGCCTCAGTGTCAAGCAGTTTGCTACAGATATACTGACAGCATACCTTTAAAGTCTGGTGATAAGATAGAAACCCTTCTGCAAAGGTACCTTGATTTTTGCTGCTCCTCCTGTCAACTGCTAAGGGACTACATGCTGTATTTCTTGTTGCTTAGAATCAAATAAAATTTGCTCATTCAGCTACATTTAGTGTATTAGCTTGAATAGCTAGTTCAGTATATTTTTTTCTGAGCAGCATTTGATCCTGCTTCCTTATCCCAAAAAATGTCTGAACTGTTACAAGATTTGAATGCTACTCCGTACTCTATGCTGAACTCTCCCTCAGCAATAGGTGAAGGTTCTGATGTAGTCACGGTCTGAATTCCTGGCCCAAAGATACAGTTTACAAAAAGAGATCTGACCTGATCAGGATCCCCTCAGAAAGTAAAATAACGCCACATTTTTCTTAGATCCACAGAACCATATTGTCAATGTGTCGTGTTTCTATACGCCTCAGCAGAGCTCTCTGGACTGAAAATACACTGCCCTGTATTTGAATTTAACATGCTACTGTGTCTGTTTTGAGACGTACATAAATTCTGTGGACGATAAAATTGGCTTCCCAGCCTTTTAAGAACTCGAAGAACCAACAGACAGAGCTACCCCTCTCAACACAGTCCTTTATCAGACAAAAGGTTGTTTTCACCTTGTATACCTTCTGTTTCTATTTTTATCTCATTATGGGAAGCCAAGAGCATTTTCCTTCTTGGTAATTTCTAAAAGCATTGTATTTTAACTATTAATATTTTTTAAAATCTGCTTTGCTGTAATTCTTAGGATACAATTGGAAAGGTACTTACAACATTTGTAGACTAATTAGCATTAATTTGTCTAGTCTGTGTATTGACAGCTAGATACCGGCAGGATAAACCTGTGCCAGGTTTTTAACACATGTTAAATAGCTTTCCTGTGCTGAGGCTTGTTCTGTTTAATCTCTGCTGGAACTAGGTGGGGCTTTACAGCTACCTCAAATGCATCTGTATGCAAACTGGTAGGAATTGTGGGACCAGTTGCAGAACTGTCCCTAACAAGCTGCAAGCTAGTAAGTGAGGCTGTTGCCTGTTTCTTCAGGCTAAGAAGGGATTGCCATAAGAAAGCCTCTTTCAAAGAGATTTTGTTCTTAAACAGGCAAACCTTTTTGTTCAGGCAAACTACTTTTTTTTTTTTTCCCATTGGATTTCAGGCAGCATTTACAGCTGACTTTCCAAATAATGAATAAGAAAGATTAATCTATTTTCCAATTACTTCACTTTTTTTTTTTAAAACCAGAAAGCTAGAATGTGTGGGGTTCCCCCCCACCCCCCATAACAGTTGTGCTAACAGGTAGAATACAACTACAAAAGCAAGGTTTGGTGGCTTCTACACATCAGAAGCAGTGCGCAGTTTCACTGATAAACTGCATATAGAGCAACACAGATGTGAAATTAAAATCAATAAAGATGTACATTAATACTAAATAAAATGTATGAAATTAATTTTAAGCAAGTTTAACATGTGGTGCATATTAGAGGTCATAAAATCTTGCTATAGGCAAATAATGTTGCATACATCAAGTCTACATGGATAGCTAACGAAGTGATTAATAAATGTGGAGTATATAATTAATTATAATTTGCTCTGAAAGGAATAAAGAAGTAAAGATTCTGTCATCATCAGTGAGCATAAGTTAAGAAACTAATCTATAGTTTTGGAAAATAATTTGAAATAGATCTCATGTTGGCTGAAAGAGGCAGTTTTGATGTTCATAAAAAGTACCATTAAAAAATCTGGCTCTACTTTACATTGTGTAACTTTTCTCAACAGAGCAAATGATCTGAAACTAAAGTCACTCGTCAGTCTAAATTTTAACCTCTGAAATCAGTTACGGCATTAGAGACACGTCTGCTTCTCTTCAAATGAGAACGCTGAGTGAAATAAAAGATGTCTTGGTAACAGAGCTTATGAAATGGATAATTTAAAAGCAGGTTGTGGACTGATGGACGCATCAAGACCATTCATTCTCTTTGACACAGAAATTCTGTGTTGGTAAAGCCTCATGACCGTGTCCTTCCTTATTAAAGAAGGTGATGCTAAAAGTAATGCCTACAAAAATGTCACCAAGATACATTTACATTCTGCTATCTGGTCAGATGCTTTTTACTCTCTGTACTGCTTTGCCTGCTCTGTAGTCTTTGTACTGTATGCTCTCTGTAGCGGTGTTATGGATTAATGCAGATGTAGCAATTTGTTGTCTTCCAGAGTACTACACCTAGGCCAGGGTTGCTAGCAAGTGTGTGGGGTGCCTTCATGCAAAAAGCTCTCTGATGGGACAGAAGATCATTTCAATTTATGTG
>VZTO01018529.1:0-31132 GCA_013400615.1 Syrrhaptes paradoxus | reverse complement strand
GAATATAAAAAAAAAAATACTGAATAGACTTTCAACATTATTTCTTAAATGTTTCCAGCCAAATACTTGCTTATTCACTGTCAAAAATTTACAGTCACGTTAACAGAGACTAACCATTTACAAGCTTTTGTCAATAATAAGATAACAAATAAATCAGTGACTGAATCAAGTTTTTCTTGTACATAAGTACATCAGAGATTTCTCGGAGGCTCTAGTTTCCAGTATTGCCTTTATGATATCTGTTACAGCATGTGGTATTTAGAGCGTTGGAGCTAAAGGAAGAGCACGTTTCGATGTTTCTCAAGTTTTTTGGATTTGTTGAAACTGATTAAGACATGATAGAAGGTAGTGCACATGTTTTAATCTCTTGATTTGCTGCCTTCACAATAGGAAAATTAAAGAAAATGGTTATGTGTGTTTGTCTTTTGCAGCAAGTAGTCATATTATATTTTTGTATTTGTGTGTGCATTTTTAGGAGATGCGAGGCACTCTTGGAGGTAGAAGGGTGGATTAAAATGGGATTTCAGATTCTTGGGAACTTCCACTTTGTGGCCAAAAGTTCTTGGCAACATTTGTATGTGAAATGTTAAACTGAATTTGCTGTCTAATTCATAGGTAAAAGTAGAAAGTGTTTGCTGTGAATTATTTGCTGTTTGATTTAGTTAATCTTTTAGGAATCTTAGTCATAATGTTTGGAATTTTTATTTACATTTTAGAACTTTTAAATTAGATCTGTGCTATTGTTTTCTTCCTGCCTCTGGCACACTTTAAGCTGTGTAAGATCACCTTTTGTCTTAGTAAAGACTTTTTTGGCATGAGAAATATCAGCTTAGAAAATTCTTTTAAATGTGTTTTGTCGTCTTCTTTCCATCTGTAAATAGTGGTTATTTCTGTGAAACATTGGTCATCTTTGTTTTAGTTTTAGAAGTTGGCTTTGTCAGCTGATTTTCTGTGGACGCAATAGAATTTATAGTATATTTATTTGAGGAACAATCATTCTTTCTTTTATTCTGTAGGTACCTGAAGCACTCACCCCATCACTTACCACATTCCAGATGGGAAATGATGGCTAAGAGCAGAAAAGCAGAAAACTGTTAAACCACCTCTTAGTTTATAGTCACTCTTAAAAACTTTAAGAGCATATCCAGAGTAGTAAGCTTAAACTATTCTCAGTCCTCAACCACTTAAAATTTGAAATTGAATTCACACTGGCCAAGATTAATACTGATCTGATGAGCTTTGCTAATACAAGCATTATTTAAGAAGGTGCTGCTTTCTGGTTAAAATCTGACTATGTTTCTTATGCAGACAGTGTAGAATCAAACATGCAGACTTGATTATGCTCTTGAAAGTAGCTTAAATTCACCTGTTTGACTCAACACTGGAACAGCCGTGGAGAGCTAATGACAATAGTATCGGTTAAAAGGTTTAAAATAGCCTGTAATCAGGTAAAGTCAATGGCCTGTGTATACCTTGTTATTTCTCATTTGTCAGAGGAGAAAGTGCAATGTTCCCTTCACCCTGAGCAAGCTGCTTTTTCAATTTATTTAATTTTTTTAATCAAACTTTTGTACATTTTTTGTATTTGTAACTAAGTAAGAGGTTGCAGATTTAGGAATACTGTCTCAGGCAGAGCTGAAATGCACTTCTTATAGTCTCTTAGTACAGCAGGAACTGTCTTAGTGCATTTGTCAATTTCCATGTCCATTCTGTTTCAAAAATTAAATTACTCCCTTATTTTGGAATTTTTGTACGCCTTTGGTGGGCGGTGGAAGTTGTATGTGTTATTTTTACTGTGAATACAGAAATTCATTACTTGTGTTTAACTTTCTTTTTGGTTAAAAAAAAAATACTGCTGAATTATTTTGCACAATGTTGCATTGGGAAGGTAGCCAATTTCATCTGTTCCAGATCTTGATGCGAGTTTGTGGGAAACCTCTAAATGCATTGGTTTTCTCTCCTATACAATAAATAAATCCAGTAAGATTTTAGATATGGTCATGTAACACATATTTTGTACATAATCCACAAAGTGGACCAAAGTCACTCAGTCAGTAATTCACAACTCAGGAAGTGGTCTCCAGTTTACACCATATCACGTAACGTTCTCTTTGTGTTAGGTGAAAGTATCCATACTTATGTGCATTATATACAAATAACATGTGTTATGTGTCTTAACTAATAATTTATGTCGTGTACATAACCCTTTCGTTCTATAAGAACCAGACACGCTGACTTGTTGGTTAATTTTCTAAAAAATAAAATTGATTTCCTCTTCTCAGTAGTGTCTCTTGGGTTGTTGTGGAGATGCTTTTATTAGCACAAAGTAATATAAATCAGGACTGTCCAGACAGCAGAATTGCATTAGGTCTTAACAACTTATTTTGAATTAGAGAGTTTAGTAATCCAGGCTAACAGCCTAGCTTTGCTTTTTTAAAAAAAAAAAGTTTCTTGATTATCTGATTGTGTATTTTGGACGACTTTAAAGACCCTGGAGGAGTATTTGTTAAAATAAACAATTTTAGATGTTGGAAACATACCTAAATCAAGTACAGAAGAATTTGGGCTCTGTGTCTGGTGAGAACCAGACTTAACTCTATACATAGTGTCTCTTAAGAGAAAATAAATGCCCCCCAGCAGATTTATAGATGCCCCCCAAAAACAGATTCCCAGTTCCTGCAAAACAGTAATTGGGAGAGAAAGATGGAGTTTTTGTTCATTTGGAAATGAAATGAAATAAAATATTTCAGATTTCCTGCAGGCTGGCAATCCCAATAAGGCGTTTCAGGAACACCCACCAACGCTCTCCTTCCAAAGCAGAGTATGTTGCAGAGTAACACCCCCAACGTATTTCAGCATGAGTTTCCTGAAGGCTATAGATCTGTTTTCAAAGCTCTTAACCTCCTACTACCAGGTGTATTTCTGCTGTGCTACTTCTACTGTACTGCCGGTCTGCACAGGTACAAAGATTCCTGTCTGTGCACCTATTCCTGTGTAGGGAGTTAAACTGTATTTGTACAGAGCACTTTCAATGGAGTAATCATGTTCATACAGAACGGTGTACAAATTGTGCACCAAACAAGTGGTATGGTGTTCCTCTGGTACAGTGTTGCAAAATATATTAGCGATGAGCTGTATCTTTATCCTAGTAAAATACATAAAGCTGGTGAGTGGATAAGGCCTCTGGGTTAGTAACTATTGAAATATAAAAACATACATGAGGGCAAGTTTCAGCACAGTCTGGGTCTATGTCTTACTCAGACACTGGCATGGTTTTATTCTGGTGACATTTGAGAGCACAGATACGAGGAGAGTGGGACAGAACTGTGTAGGGTTCAGGAAGAAAAACAGAAGTAAAAACAGGCATCAAGGCCTTCTTCAGCCCTTGAATATTCTGCTCTGAGATTCTCCTGGATTTCACTAGAATGTGGCCTTGGCTTTGAAGGAGCTCATTAAAAACAAGAGACTTCAAGGTAAAAGTGTTGGGTTCAATGAATGGATATTTTTCTCCAGTCTTACTTTACTAAATAACTAAACAGATTTAGCCAACTGTGTTTTTGCTGTTATTTGGTTTTTTGGAAGCAGCAGCTTCTAACCCTGAGGTCTATGTTGCTGCAGTTCTGTCCAATTACTTTTGAAAGCAAGAGAGTCCTGTGCTATTGGATCTAGACTTACTGTGCTTTGGAGCAGAACATTGGCATCTTGTAAAACAACTTTCCACAGCTGCACACAGTGGGGAAAATAGTCTGTACTCTTATTTTCTGTTGCAGGTTTGTTTCAGAGAAGAGAAAGGCCTTGAGTTTGCAGACGATCTTAGTCAGCTGAATAGCTCCACCAAACCTGCTATTCACTGAAACAGATTTCAGCAATTCAGAAATAGCTTTAACTGATATCAAGTAGCAGTTCAAGATCCAAGAGCAGAGGGGCAGAGGGAGAATGAAAAGGTAGTCCTTAGTCTGCTGGTTTAAACTCCAGCATAAATACTGCCTTTTCTTTGTCTCTAATATGCTTTGAACTGTTGTATCAATTTTACGATAAATTAACAAACCAAGCCATTAAAAAATTAAAAAGCTCTTAATTTAGGTCATTTTCTCCTCAGCCCTCTGATGCTTTTTGTCCTCTTAGCCTGATTAAAAAAAAAAAATTTCCTAGGTAACTAGGTGAAGATATTTTCCTTTGGTAGCTGTATCATATTAGTCCAAGTCTTTACAACTTGGATAACTAGCAAGGACTTCAGTACATCTGTGCAAATCTCACACTTTCTGTACTGATGTACTTATTGAAGGCTATTAACCTTAATGAAAGAGACCTCAGATAACTAATTCTACGGTCATATCACTGTTTTAGAACAGTGTTTTTGAAATTTTGTACCCACTCACATTTACTTCGCTTTTTCTTTCCTTTCAAAGAAGTTTAACCTTCTTCATATTTTTACTTATTTCTTATGTTGATTCTATTTTAGATCAAAAAATAACTTAAATTTTTTTAGACTGAATTAAGAAAATTAAATTTCTTTCTGAATTGTTCTTTTCCTAGAACGTATTTTCCCCTACTTAGAAATAACATATGCATTGTGTATTTATTTCTGTGTAATAATTAATCTTCCCATTTTGAAATAGATATCTAGATAGCATTTTGCTGTCTGTAAAATATATATGTGTGAATGAAGTGTTTTTTCTTGAACCTTTTTCTTACAGGCTCATGAGGCAACACTGGAGGCTAGGGCTAGCCCAGAGCTGAATGATCGTATGCAACAGCTGGAAAGGGAGGTAACACGGTGTCGGGAAGAATCTAGCAAGGCTCAAGCTGAAGTGGATCGTCTTCTTGAAATCTTGAAAGAGATGGAAAATGAGAAGAATGATAAGGATAAGAAGATAGCAGAACTGGAGAGGTGAGAATGGTATAAAGTTACTAGAGGAGCAAAAGAGCTGACTAAAGTTAGAGATAACTTAGTCCATTTTTCTTGTTTTAAAAACCTTAGAATGCCTATTTTGAGAAAGTCTTTTTAGAGCTTTTCTGCCTTCAGTCCTTTATTTTGGTAGATTCTAAGCAGAAAGGTGTCTTACTGTGTGCTTTCGTTACCTGGCTGCTCAAAAATAGGGCTGATATAGATAGAACTAGAAAGGTAGATAGAGGTTTAAGGAAATGGAGATGGTAGGAAAAGTTACTGACACTGTGGTGTGTTTGGAGAACAATTTGTTCCTTTGATTTAATAAATTCCTCAGGCATGATTCTCTAAAAAACAAATAAGAAAAATTACTTTTAAGTGCTAGTGATACTACTCAGGTTCTTCTGGCAAGTGGCATTAAAAGTCTTTTTACTGGAAGGGACACAGGTAAGCTTTGGCTCATGTAAAGCCGAATGAACAGATTTGCTTTTGTCCAAACAAATTGTGATTCAGCACTTTTCAGCATTTTCCATCTTTCTGTTGGAGTGAGGGTGCTTAGATATTTTTTCTAGACTTTAATGTCTCAAACAAAAATTGTAATTTGTTATGATTCCATGACATCTGTATCACAGTTATAAATAGTAGATCTTGGGAAAGACCTGAAACAGATTCTGTTTTCTGTAATTTTCTCACCTTAGAGTGGGCCAAGAGGAAGCTTCTAGGCAGTAATACCTGTTTGGATTTTTTTCTTTACTTTACGATTCGCAATGAAGAATCACTACCTTGGAACAGCACAGTGGAAGTTTGATTATTCCCATTTTCCTTGTGCCAAAATAGTCTTTCTAATTTCTATCCTACTACTATTTAACTGTTCTGCATTTAGTGTCAGGAAGATTAGGGGAACTCAGTAGAGGCCTTTTCAGGTTCTGTGTGATGGCAATGGTTATTGTTCATTGGCTTGATAGTCAAATTATGGGCCCCTCTGAATGATTTGAAAAACTCTTTTGTAAGAAGTCCGTTTGTGTTTCCTTGAAACACAAACAGTTCTTCCTGTCAAATGGGTTTCTTCTCCTTTTCCAATTGTAAGCAGCATCCTGTTAGTTTTCTTTAAGTTGCTATTTTATTTAACCAAAGTTCTGTACACCCATGGTGTATCCAAAAGTGAGAATATGTAATTTTTAACTGTCTTCCCTTTTTTTCTAAGTGGTATAACCTTCAGCCCATTGATACATGATGTATTCAGCAGAACATTCAGGCAACAGGTGCATTGAGTATAGACATGAAAAAGCTAAATAGCAGTTACAAGTCATATTTGTCTGGGTGTGAAGTTCACCATGTCATCATCTTAGGGCATGCAAGTTGACTAGGGATCAGGGTATAAGCAACAACCTTCTATTAGAAGTAAGGTATGGGAAGAAATATGTTCACAGAGCCTTAATTATGTGTGCAGGAGTAACTACTGTTTAGGAAGAACAAGTCACAAATCTTCATCATTCCTAAACCTGATTCCTAGAGGAGATTGGAATGCAATTCTGATTTTCTTATTACATTAGCATTCAGAAACTAATCAAGATTAGGACTTGCAGTGTCAAACACTGAATAAACACATATAAGTGGCCTATAATCAAAAGAGTTTTATAGTCTACAAAGCAAAAATAACAAAGAAGAGAAATTAAGATGGGCCTCCTTCTCTTTTACAATTAAGAGCATTGACAGTCTTCGAAGACTTTGAAAGACACTTTTTCTTTGAAAAGATGCGGTTCCAGAGAACTGCAAGACAATTATTTGTTTTCATGTTATAGTAGCAGTTTCTTGCTGTTTCAGTCACAGACCAAACTCTTACTGTATCAATGAAAGCATAAAACCCCCAAGTGACTGGACAGCATTCCTTAGCAATTTAGTGAATACTTGGACTATTCAGTGCTATCTGTTCCTTCTTACCACCTGATCTTTGCTCTTACAAAAAAAAAGAGCAGTCCTCTTATCTTTTTCACTTATTGTCTTTTCTACTAGTACTGAGATAAAATAGAATATGTCTTCTTTTATTTCTAGTAGTTAGAATAGTTATTTCAGCTATGTCAAAGAAAAGACTACTTTTGTTATCATGTGGTTGCCAGCAGACATATAAATTTGCCATATAAAAAAGGGAAAAAAAAATCTAAAAATATCCATGTTCTCTAACCCCTGGAAGTGGAAACGGTAAAGGTCTTCAAGATCTAGAGGCCTAAGGTGCATACTGTTATTGTGGTAAATTAGCAAAGTATCAACACCTGAAATTATTTTTCAGGTGGAACTGTAATATAATCACAGTACAGGAGAATTGTAGTGAGGATATGACCAGTAATTTCTCTTTTCTGAATAATTGTTGACATTTTTATTTGGTCTTAGTTGTTTCCAGCTGCTTCCCCAAACCCTGATTCTCTGGACGCTTGCTTTCTCCTTGTGAGTTTTTACACAAAGCAGAGTTTTTAACACACCTGTTAAATGTGTAGGTTGGTCCTGGTTTTATCTACTATTCTTGTTTATAAAGTATTCTTTCATGGCTGAACTGGATATAGCCAGGCATGTTACATGGGTGTTTTAGAGCTAACGTCTTGATTTAATGAAAATAATAGATAATTTTGCCTTGTAAAAGTCCTATATTGTGGTCTATGCAGAGCGAGATATTCTACAGCTGTTCAAACTCTGCTGTGCAAAGAAGAACCCTAATGCTTGCAGAAGCATTTGTCAGTAAACAAAAACTGAACATTGCTGTGCCTATCAGGAACCGTTCTTATTCCATGTAGAGCAAGATGAGAAGAAATAAGTTGCATTCAGAGAATAACTGTACTAGCAAAAATGGGATTTTTCAAAAGAGAGAGTCTCTCCCTGGCATTTTTCCTTATGCTAGTTATATGTGACAACTAGACCATACGTCGTCAGGAGAAGAGAAATAGTAACACGGTTTCATCCATAGAAGAGAAGAAATGAGTCGCCTATTAGGGAGGTATGTATAGGGGAAAGGGGAAGGAGAAAAGATAGAAGGAGAGGAAGATGAAATGAGAAACAAAAAACTGTTCTCTTAAGCCTTTTCAATGGTGGCAAAGCTGCCTTTAGTTCAGATTAAAATAAAGACGTAAATGCTTCCACTCGTCAGTAACTGTTGCAGCTGGGTGGGGGATGTTGTTTTTCAGCTCTGAATGGGAGGAAAGATATCAAAAATTAAAGTGTTAAAAATGGTGCATGCTATGCAAAAGTTTGAAAAATACCATAGAGTCAACATGAGATTGAAAGCACAAGATTATTAATTTGTGTTCTGTGTGGGCAGGATTTTGCTTTTTTCTTGCAAGAAGGTGGGCCATAAGTCCACATTTCTTCTGTGGGTGAACAGCCCTATAAGTTCTGTTCCTGTCCCCAGATCGTGGTGGTGTAGAGGGTTTTGTAGTTGCCTGGTTATTCACTTTCGTTATAACTAACTGTTTGCTTTTTGTATTGCCATTCCAAAATCTCCTGTCTCTCTGTAACTTTTCATTTTGTGTTTTGTTTCCTTTCTTACTTTTTCTTTCCATTTATACTGTCACGTCCTGGCTCCACGAGTTGTTTTGTTTTGTACATGTGGGGGTTTTTTTGACTATGCCTTTTCTCAGAAAGCACGCGTCCCGCAAATTACACCCTCCCTACCAGGTGTCGGTCCCTGCACCACAACATGTAGGGGGGTTTGTGTGGGACTTCCTGGGAAAGTGAGTGCTCTATAAGGCTTCTGTTTCCTACGGGATGGAATGTCACTGCTGGCTGCCCGGCTGCTGCTGCTGCTGCTGTTTGGGTCTGCTGTAATTACGCTTCTTTTCTTAGGTCAAACAGGAACTAGTTATGTCAAGTACAAGCTCTAACAGTCTCTGTGTTCAACTTGTGTCACAGTGGTTATGACCACAGTCTAAAGGTTTGCTGCTCTTCTTCCCGATTTAAACTTGAAAGAAGCTGTTGCTTTTCATTCAAATTCTCTTGCTGTGTTTTAACTTTGGTTCTAATTTCTGCTATCAGTTCTGCCTGAACCAACTAAAACTCAAGTGTTCTAAAATGTGTCATTGATAGAGGTCAGTATTGCCTTATTCTTGAGTTTTATTGTGTTTATTATCCTGTAATTAAAAAAAAAAAAGAGAAAGAAAAATTATGCTAATCATCTGGGATGTGGCCATCACGGCCATCAGATGGGTAGTTTACACACTGAGATATTTGTGTGCATATATTCTGAAAGTAAGAACTGACTCTCTATGTACTTGAGAAGTAGCAGTAAATACATATGTATGTGTTGCTTCAGAAGTAAGCACTGAGTGAATATATATGGACGTCTTGGTTCCAGTCACAAATTTGATACTGATTTAAATTTGGCGTGCTCACTATATATGATAGGCAGTCCTTGTAAGGACATAAGGTTTTTTTCGTGAAGGAAACTTGACTTTGATTTGGGAACCAGAAAGACAGTGCCCAACTTTAGAGTATCAGCAGTCCCATTAAGGACAGCTGGAAATGATGGCTATTTTGAGAAAGAGATTTGGGGAGTATTTTCTAAAAAGAATGTAAAAATGCCCTGTTCAAGAAGAAACCTTCAAACTTTTGATATGTAGCAGCCAAAAGATACTTCTTAACTTTTAATATTTCTTCTCAACAGTAAATAAAAAAAAAAGATTAAAAAACATAAGGTGATCTAGAAGGCATGTTGAAAAATTTGGACAGTAGAAGGAAGTATCTTACTCTGTATGTCTATAAGATGTTCGTATGTTTGTGTAGTGGTCTGTGAAGGATAGATGGAGAGAGAAATTAACTGCATGTTCCATCAGTTTAATGGTTTCCTAGCATAGTGTTAAGGAAACTATATGAGTAAATTATGCCCTAAGCTTTCCTTAAGTCCACAATTTGAAGTTGAAATACGTATTTTCAAGCCACTGCTCATATCTTATAATAATTCTCTTTAGTTTCCAAGTTGGTTGTGTCTGTGAATTTTTAGATAAGTTTTTTGAAAGAGAATTCCTAAGCAAGGAACACTTATATGCCACATCAGGGCATATAAGTAATTTAAAGTAAAAGACGTGTTGTCAAATTAAAGAACAAAAGGTATTTATAAAGTCATAATCAGCATCAATAAAGTTAACCTTGATAGGTACTGTGACTATAATTCTGTATGCTCATAGCCCGTTAAAGTCCTTCAAAAATAAAGTGAACTCTGACTCAGATGTAGGAAAAGCTTAAACAATTAAGTATCACTTTAAAACATTTTAATTCATGGAAAATTTCAGCACAATTTGTTAATATTTGGCAAGCAACAGAGAACAAGGTCTTGTGATGGAAAGAAGTGATCAGGCCCATAGTTAGTCCAGCTCCACCTCTGAGCACACGAGTATATTGAATATTAAGATTTTAATAATTTCCAAGCTAGGAAATGAAGAAGTAATTTGTTTCTTCTCAAGCTTGCTTTTATCATCATACAGAACTCACTTTGAGTTTCACAGAGGAAAAATAATACATTTTATATCAACATAACTGATCTAAACAAATAAGAATATAAGATTCAGGCACCTTTGCATACAAGTATTTAACTTCAGACATTTGAAAGTATGTCTGTTTTCAGAAGGCAAGTATCTGCCCTCTGAAAGTTAAAGTGCCTTAAGATCAACACTCAAACTCACTAATCACTTTTGAAACCTACATCTAAGAAAAGAAAAGAGAGAGACACTGCCAGTAATTGCAAATCCATCTGCAGAGAGCACCAGATAAAAAAGCCATCATAGTGATTTTACGGTGACTCCTCAATCCATCCTCACTTTTTTCATATAATGGGATATCCTTTTTTCCATTTGTTCTTTAGCTGTCCTTTATTTCCCATTCTCTCCCTTTCCCTGTGTTTTGGGAGAAACTGAAACTTTGTGATATTGCAGAAACAGCTGTTCTGAAAAACAAGGTCAAAGAACCCAAATTAGTCCAGCCCTTGACATGGTGAGAGGTCAGGACTGGTATAGGCTTCGGCTGAATAAGCTTACTGCGTTATCCCATCTCTTGAACCACCTAAGCCTGGGTACTTGCCCTAGGATTATTTCTGTGTTCAAGCAGACTGGATTGACACTATTAGACAGTGTGATTCATCTCTGTGAAACTGAGTACAGACAGTCTCCTTTGTTAAGTTCAGCAATGGGCTGAAAGTTCGGTTTATCTACTATTCCAAGACTAAGGATCTGATCTTGGATCTTCCAAAAAGAACCATTCTTATGAGTAATGAGAAGCGCTGATTGTGAGCTTTTTTGAAGGCTTCTTCTCCTGACAAATTTCCTATAGTAATAAAGTTCTGTTTGTTTTTGTCATTAAGTTAAGGTGGTTCTCAAGCATTCCCTCTCACCCCTAAGTCTGCTACCTGTAATGAAGTTGTCATCTGATTTATACTTTGCCTGCATTGTAGCAATGATGGGTTTTATTAGCAAATGTCTCTCAGTCCCAGCTGCTAGATCTGTAGACTCTAAGAGCTATGATGTAAATAAAGTAATTATAAAATCAGAAGAGAAGAAAAATTATGGAAGTAAGGAGTCTAGTTTGCATATTGGGATTTCATTGTTACCTGCCTTGTTTACATTTCTTCAAAAGCTGACTTGTAGCTTTGTTTCAGGTAACATCTTGAAGCAATGTGAGAGTATCCCTACTCACAAACTAGTATGTAAGGAGTAAAAAAAAATAAATTAAAAAATCCATTTTGTACAACTCATACAGTAAAAATAAAAATGTCAGATCCTTACGTTGTCTTGGAGTACAGTAAGAACAAAAGGAATCACCAGTAAGCCAGTGAAATAGCAATGTTAGTGCTCCATGGCCATCTGTGGTCATGTTCGTGCAGTTAGATCTGTGCACGCATGTGTGCATGGATGCACACACAAACCTTCCCTCTCTCTGTCTCTCCATCTCTTCTCCATCCCTCTAAATATCAACTAAAAAGAAACGAAAAGCCCAACCATTATTCTTTTTTCCAAGAGAAGGTGTCAAAAGTGGTAAACATCAATAGCCTTTCTGCTTTGACTGACACAAGGAAGATTGAGTGCATATTAATCCCTGTCAGACTACTTTGAAGGAAGGACAAAGTAGTAAATATGCACAATCACTCACTGTCAAAGAAATGGAATTCAGTGGTTGCCTAGAAATCATTACATAAACTTCTCCATAAGTACATCTGAGACTCATGTAACAGACTCATTCTACTCCCTGTAACACACAATCATGTGGAAAAAATTGGAATAATCAACAGCTTTTAAAATATATGCATTTCTTAAATAAAATACTAAAGTGTTTACCTCTCACCAGCTTTTTTGATCTGCACCCAATGATCAGATTTAAGTCATCAGTATTGTTAAAATTAATGAAATGTCTTTTTAAAAGAAAATTTATTTCTCTGAGACTACCATTTGGTGTTGCAATTGTATTGTCTCCCTGTGTGACTGTTGCATCGGAGTACACAGTTAATGAGGCTGGGTAGAAGCACTGGTGCTGGATCTTGTAAGGAATGCTGCAAATGTGTGTGCTTGCTCAAAGGGAAATAGTGCAAACTAAAAATTATTATTTTGCTCTCTAAGGAGCATGTCTTGGTATGTATCTGATCCTGCTTGCTTGGGGCTGCTTTCTGGGGCAGACGCTTGCCGCTCTCCTCTGCTCAATTTCACTGATGTAGCCCCATGCACTGAGGCTTCACCTCCAGCCTGTAGCAGATCTCCATTGACTTCCTGATAGATGGCAATTTCAGGAGTCTGCCTTGGTTCTAGTTTGAGTGATAGCACAGTTCTAGGTTTTTTTCTAATTTTAATGTGCTTTCAGACATATTCCTCATTTTAATTTGGGTAAATATTATGATTATTCTATAAATCCACATTTTTTAAAAATATTTGGAACACCTGTAAAAAAAATGGAAGAAGAGTCTAGCAATTACACAAAATGTATTTTTCTTCGAAAGAAATAATTTATTCCATTAAAAAGTTAAGATGTAGCAATAATTATCTTCTGTTCAAATCCTGTGCAGCTGGCTAGGTAGTACATCTATAGCATACAGGAAATGGCAAGTGACCTCAGCACAGAGTTTCAGGTACTGGTTTGCCTTCATCTTGTGCCAGCAAAAGATGCTACCTTTAATAGCAGTTGAAAGAACCATATGGTTCATTAAAATTCTACAGGGCTATCCTGAATTCTAGTCTCTACTTTTTTTCAGTGTTAAATTGAAGAAACAATATCAGAATGTTACAATAGAACCAGGAACTACAAAGGGCCCCTGATATGTGAAATGAGAAGTGTTAAACTTTCATAATCTGGATTCAGTAACAGTCATAAAAAAGACCAGCTTTTTTTCCTCTTGCCTTATTTATTCTCATATCTAACCAAGCATTTTTTTCACTTTTTTGTTACTTTTTGTTAAATGTCTTTGACCAATCATAGTTCTGCAACTCAGCTTAGAGAGAGTACTCTTGGATTTCAGTCAGACTTGTTAGTTACATGCTTTTCTGTATGAATTAACCGAGGCTTTTGGAACATTATAACTTACTTCAAGATTAAACACCGAGATGCAATATTTGGAATTTTGCACATCTCATCTTTCCTGAAATCCCCAAATTGCAGTAGCTTTCATTTGAGAACTTGATTTGAGGATTGTTAGTTTAAAAGCCAAAGAAAAGTATCTTTACACTAGTTTATCTGTTACAGACCAACAATACACTTCTCAGCTGTACCTTGCGCTGAAACTGCTGCTTGAACAAGTTCAATATCCTACGTTGTTTTTTGTAAAATTTATGCCAGAAATAAGGACTTCAAATTTCATTTACATGGTACCATATACCGAGACTAATAAGGCATGTAGCAGTCAGCCTATCCTATAGATATATTTTTCTCCAGACCATATCCTGCCTTTTTAGAGTAAAATTTTGCCACGGGAGAGGTACAATATGTCATAGAAACAAAATTGCCACTTTAGACAGCTGGACATTTACTTTCCCTCTCTTCTATCGTCCAAAAAATAATAAAGTTTAAAATCAGATTAAAAAGATCTGTATTTATGGCTCCTTGTTGACTTACATTGCTGTTATCAGTGAAATTGACAGCAGATGCCTATGAAGAGATATTGGAGATATTTGGAAAAAAAAGCAATAATGAACCTATGGGACTTCATGTTATACAGGGAACTCCAACATTATGCCTTGGCCAATCCTACTGTTGAAAAATGTTGGAGAGAACTGTCAAAGATATGCCTGTTTGGTCATTATTGTTTTTAGATTGCACCTTATATGGGAGAATTAAGACAGCAGCAGTGTGGGAAGAAGAGGCAGATGCTTTTTTTGTTTGTCTTTGGAAGAGTGGCTTCAATGTCAAAATTAAGATGAACTTTAGCTTTGACAAGTCTTCAGGTCTTGAAGGCATTACTCCATGACTGGTGTTTTATCCCTTCTGTTCCCTTTTGACAAGTTTGGGTCATCTGCAGGAAAAGTGGAAAAAAATGTGTGTCTTGCTCATGGAGAGAAAATAACCCCCTAGAAGATGGCATAAAGGAATACGTTAGGGTTCATCTCAATAGTCAAACTCCACATCTTCAAAATGTTTGTTAGAATTCTGGAAGGAGGATACTTGCTAGTGATGTGATGTAAATCTAGAGTTTTCTGCAGTTGGCTTATTCCCCTTTCCCAAGAACTGTTATGTGTTAGAGACTATTTTCTCTACAGAAAGTTGCCTCTAAGGGAATGGTGTAATCTAATATAAATGTCCTTTTTTTTTTTAATTAGATGTCTATAAAACATGCAACTCTTTGTGTTTGTGAAGGAATGTGTGTCTATGTGTCATTACCTGATTTAGATCTGCTTGTTTTGTCCTGTATTCTTGAACTGCTTTATCTCTGGATGCTCTTTTCACAAACTCTAACTCTCTTTCTTTCGCATCTCCTTCCTGGATTTGCTGCTTCCTTCAGCCTCACCTCAAGGTCAGTATTCACTTTTAATAAGGATGTTTATAAGACTATTGTCTATTCAGCTAACATTGAGATCTTGCAAAAGATTGCACATCAATTTACATGGTCTACAGATAAAAGATCAGAGATTTGGTGAAGTCCATGTAGGAGGATGGGTTGGATACGGTGCACATTTGGATTAAACTTGTACTTGAAGGAAAGAATTTATATCAAACCACTGTAAATCAGTGTTGTAGTGCACTAGGAAGGAGGAGGAAGACTTACCAATTAAGCCTTTCAAGGAAAACACTACAGCAATAGGAAGCTTTAAATATTATTTTTTTATTATTTAAATATTTAAATGTTATTGGCTTTATCTGATACTTCAAGAAGAAAAAAGATTGAACATTATATTTTCTGATACATGCTGTTTAGTACAAAACTAGTTCCTTTGAAATACTAGTCATCCATACTTCAACTGTTGCACTTTTATCATTATGTCCGTGTTTGAAACTTGGAATGATGTTGCAGAACTAGTTTTGGTGCAGTTTGGGTGTATTGTGCTGTCATACAGAACCAAGGGCTGAGGGTTAAAGATAAGTAAGTTAGCAAGAGGATAAATTTGTTGAAGGCACAAGGTGATAAACTACTGAAAAAAACCTTACCAAGAGACAACAACGTGTTTTGAAGTTTTTCAGCCATGGTTCAATTTCTTTTTTTTATATTTTAAAAGTAGTTGCTAAAGATAGATTTTGGGATTTCAATAGAGTAGCTATGTTTATGTCTATGTCTTCACTACAGTAACTAGGTCTATATATCTATGGCCTGCGTAATACAAGTCAGTGTACATGATCCAGTGACCCGCAGTTGCCTTTGAAAGGCTCTGAAACCATTTTGGATTCTAGTCTTTGCTGTTAAAGTCTGTTTGGTGGAAAGCGTCCGTGACTCCTCATGAAGGAATGATTATAATTGTTTCAGGCAGCGTCTTTGCCCAGAAAGCCACCACTTAATGACTGAAGTTCTGAGTTATCAACCAACATCCGGCTTTTCTATTCCTGATTAACACTGTAAAAAATGTGGTGGTGAATGGAATCCCATGCTGCTGTGATGCTGCTGACGCCTTTAAATTGTGTCAGTGTTCTGACCTTGGTTTGGCACAGACATTGCACTTGTGGCCTTGGCTGCGTATTTTCCTTCCTCCCACAAACTGGAAAAAGATTGGAAGTTAATCGTGTTGTCTATCGATACCTTCCGTATTCAGTGTGTCTTACTGGCATACTTGTAATTGTTGGGGAGAGGAAGACTGTCCTTGAATGACTCTCTTTTATCAGATCCCAAAGCACAGAGTTGCCAGGAAGCTTTTGTGCCCTGGGAGTGTTCTCCTCTGAAATACACAGTGTATTTTCTTGCATGAACAGAATTTCTGTTGGGTAGTCTGGATTTGCCAGTTGCCACCATGAGCGGAGTTTGATGTGCTTTTCCTGGTTGATCAAGTCCTAAATGTTATAGATTCCATCCTTCAAAGATTGTCCTGCTTCAATCCATATAGCTATAGGTTTTTATCAATACCCAAACCTGTGCTGGAATTTGTGATGAACAAGAGGGGGACCTATTTTTAGGGTGTGGTTTGGGTGTTTTTTTTCTGAGACCTGGCATGATTTCTCATTCCCCAAACAAAGTAACCATAACTTTTATTTCTCTTTTTGTAAAATTTGGCTAGAGAAGATATGACTGTGGTTTGAGGTGGTCAAGTTTAGATCTTTGAAAAGTTTCCTGATAAGACGTTAAAGAGATTGTCAGTTCTGTTCTAGTAGTTTCTTAGTGGTTTTATTGATTTTTTTTCTTTAGGTTTTTTTTTTCCATTTTTTAGAATTGATTGCTATGATGGCTGGCTGCTGAGGTTTTCATATATTTGTTAAAATAAATCAGGAGTGTAAGAGAATAGGTGGAATAACTGGTTTTGGAACTACAAAATCTCTGCTGGCCAGAAACACAATGAAAAGATTCTCCTAAGGATAAGCAGGAAAATTACAGGGGTTGCAATACCATTTGTTTTCTTTCCTGTGCTTTTCAGTGTTTGCCTAATTGCCCTTAACTGCAACATGTGAAGAAATAGCTGTCCTGTGAAGTTGCATTCTACATTGTAAGCTACTGTGGAAGCCATAACTTTATTTTTTCTCTTAATGGTGTAAAGCAGTTCTTTTTTTTAAACATCAAAGCAAATGTGTCTTACTGGAAAAGAACTGAATATGCAAAAAAATGTGTTAGCTATGCCTGTCTCCTAGAAACAGAAAGAAATACTTGGAATTATGTCTGTTCTCATTAAGAACAGCTTTCCTTACTGTAATCAGTGCAAAACCTTTGAATTTTCTGATCTATTAAGCTTTCATCATCTCTCTCCTGTTGATAAACTCAGTGAACCAGAACGTAATAGTGTACTCTGCATCACTGTCGCTGTTATGACATGTACTTACTCCTCAGAAGTCTAAGGGCATAGAGTGGATGTCATACTGTAAATAAATAAAATAGAGTTGGAAGGCATGAGGATTAAAGCAGTTTTCCATAAGGAGTTTTTACTAAGCATCTCTGTTGATGACAGCTTTACACGAAGAACTGTCCAATGATGCCTTCAAGAGTAACAAGCCCCATAACACTATTCTGTTGTCATTATCTGCAGCAGTGGAAAAAATAGAAAAACACTACAAAGTCATACACTACCATTTTTTTAAGTGATTTTATGTAGATGGAAAAATAAGACTGACAAAATCAGGTGCTGTAGTGAGAAATTACATGCTTTTCAAGGAAAGAATGAGCTATATTGGTAAAGCAAAAAAAAGGTTTCTAGGTTCAAATTGGGTAACAGCTTAACTGCTTCGATTTTTTTTTCTTTTTGCATATATCTTTAATTTATCACCGTTATTTGTATCTTGTCTGCTGAATAACATTGAACATGCTATTTATCAACAATTTGTAGCATAGCACTGGAATGGAAAGATAGCTGGAAGAGTAGGACAGGAGGCCTCCCGTGGGAGGCTTGTCTTTTGGCATCCTGCTTTCTACTGTCACATTTTCTCATACTTTACGTCACATGGTTAATTGTACTGTCTGTCGTCATTTGAAGCAAGTAATCCAGATCTTAAGAAAAAGAAGTTTTCTGGAATTTTTGCTATACCAAAGAGAATTTAATGCAATAGGAAGTAATAAAAAAATACCATAAACCTTATTTCCGCACAGCAAAGTGGCTTGGTGATTAGATGAGTACAGGCTGGTGGGATTATTTCAGTCCTTTTCCAGAGTCCTAAATTTATGTTAAACAGAACACATGCAACCACCAAAGAAATACGTTAAACATATCATCCTTCTATAAGAAAATTACAGACAATATTGCATAGAAAGTTAAGCAAATACAGGAAACTCAGCATACTGTTTAATAATTGTTAAAAAAGAAACCAAAACAGAGTACTTTGTTACAGGCATATAGTCTGTGGGTTTTTCACTGTGATGAAAATATCTTTATACTCTGTTCCATATACTGTATCTCCAGGAAACTGTGTAACCGAGTACCGAGACAGTGCCTGGGCAGTCGGGAGAAANGGTCTTCTTAGAAATCCCACAATAGAGCTGTCAAGGAAAGAAAAACAAACTTGTATTACACATCAGCTGTTGCAGAGATACTGGAAGTAAACATATCTTTGATCAGGTATGGCTAAGATCTTTGATTATATTTTAAATTTGGACAGTGTGGTATATTTCTGTCACTGAAAACAGCAGGAGTTCGAATACACTTTAAACCATGTCTATGTTAATATATCCCAAAGGTAACAAATTATGTAGCTCATCATCAGAAGATTAACCAAAATTATAATTCAAACTTCATGCAACATTAAATATTTTTACTAACCTGTATGTGTCACATCACATTTAGTCAAAGGAATAAAATATGAAGGTTATTTTTCTCCTTTGATGGCTAACTTCTGTGCAAAAAATTATCCCCCTCCCCACTAAAAACTATATTTTTAGTTCCATTATAACTCTACAAGCCAGGTAAGTGTATGGATAGACAGTGAATTTATGCGTCTATAGCAAAATAGTCTTGGTGCAAATGTTTCCACAACTGATGATACCAAAAGCTTTAACAGACCCTAGACTCAGCAATAATGTGGTAGTTACAGAGAACTCAGTTGGGCAGGAAACCTTTGTAAAAGATCACTGAAAAGCATGAGGAGCTTAGTGGCATCTTTTCCTTCTTTTTCACTGATAAGGACTCCTTTCAGATCCGTGAGCATAGTGGCAGAGTCTGCAGGAGTGAAGCACTGCCCACAGAAGTGGAAGACCAAGTTACAGACCATTTAAACAATGGAAATATGCAGGTTGATGGAATCAGATCAGATACATACAAGGTTGATGAGGTAGCCAGCTGATGTCGTAGCAAAGACTCTTTCTATCATCTTCAAAAGCTTGTGACTGTCAGGGAAAATCATACCCATCATCAAGAATGATGAGGAGGATGATAGAGGGAATTGCATGTCAATCAGTATAACTTCAGGAACTGGCCAGTTTTTGGAGCTGATCCTCCTGAAAGCCATCTCCAAGCACCTGGAGAAGAGGATGATAAAGAACAGCCAGTGTGGACTTACAAGGGTTAATCATTCTTTGCTGCCCTTCAAGGATGAGATGACTGTCTCACAGGGGAATCAGTACTGTTTAATGTATTTTTAATGAAGTGGATGATGAGACACAATGCAGCGTCAAAAATTTCATGGATGATAGCAAACTGTGGGGAGTGGTTATGAGGAGTATTTGCTGGAGGGTAGGGTTCCTGTTTAGGGTGACTTTGGTAGGCTGGAGCAATGAACTGGCAGAAACCTCATGAAGTTTAATAAAGGCAGGTGCAAAACTCTGCACCTGGAGTTGAATAATCCCTGCATCTGTACAGGATGGGGGCCAACTGGTTAGATAGAAGGCTGGTGCGTAGAGAAGGACCAAAGGATGGCTGAGGGCAAGTTGAATTTGAATCAACAGTGTCATGTTACTGTGAAGAAGACCAAATGCGTACTGGGCTGTATTAGCACAAGCACAGCTAGCAGGTCAAGAGAAGTGCTCATTTCCCTATACTTGGGACTTGTGAGTCTGCATCTGGAATGCCATGTCCAGTTTGGGGCTTCCTGCTACAAGAAAGACATTAGGATAATAGAGTGAGTACAGCAGGCAGGCTGCTGAGATGACTAAGCACATGACATACAAGAAGGAGCAGAGAGAACTGGGTATGTTCAAGCCTAGGAAGAGGAGCCTCACGGGAGATCATACTGTGGTCTTTCAGCTATCTAATGGGAAGGTCCAGAGAAGACAGAGCCAGGCTCTTCTCAGAGACGTTCAGTAAAAGGTTGAGAGGCAACAGACAGAAATTGCAACGAGTTCTAGTGTAAGTTTCAGTGAGATAATTGTAAGAAAAAAAAAAGCACGATGGTGGCAGTCAGATACTGAAACAAGTGCCCAGGGAGTCTGAGGAGTCTTCATCACTGGAGATATTAAAAACCTATCTGAACAAAGGTATGAGCAACCTGGTCTTATCTGGCCTTGTTTTGAACAGGGGATTGAACCAGGTGACCTTCAGAGCTCACTTCAACCAAAATTACTCGATGATTCTAACTTACTGTGGTAAGTTAATCTGTATTCTAGGGCAAACTCTTCTATTTTTCTGTGTTTTTGGTAAGAATTTCCTGCATAATATTGACCTTGAAAAACAGGATAAACAACATTTGCCTTTGTTATTTCATAGCACTACAGATGTAANAGAAGACAGAGCCAGGCTCTTCTCAGAGACGTTCAGTAAAAGGTTGAGAGGCAACAGACAGAAATTGCAACAAGTTCTAATCTAAGTTTCAGTGAGATAATTGGCAGAAAAAAAAATCACAACGNGCTTTTATTTCTTGCAAGTTTCTACTTGTATTTTCAGTTTTTAAACAGTTTTTAAAAACACTGAGAGTTGCTGCTTTCACTGTTGCATAATTTATCTGGATGTTTTTTCTTTCAAGATTGCTAATGTTGCATTTATATACATGTAATGCCCGAGGACAATAGTAGCTCCTCCTACTTCTGTCCCCATCGCTAAACACAGATCCTCTCAAACCTTATTGCTATTAACAGAATCAGTGAAGATAAAATTGAAAATTATCTTTGTTTCTCATGTTTCTTATATGCTCTCTGTAAGCTTCTCTTGCTGGCTGAGGGCTTAGACTGGGACAGTGACCTTAGATCTGTCAGCATGGGGGTTTACTGCTCTGCATCTGCAGTTACCAGGTATGCTGTTACGCCTTGTCATTTGGGTTGAAAAACCATTTTCCATTTGCAGTACTCACATCCCTTTTTGTAACTTCCTTTCTCTTGCTTGGGTTGTGGACAAATAAAATAGAGCATACTTGACTTCACATCTTTTCAGCTGCCTTGTTGAGACAGAGCATTTTTCTTCTGTGAGATTTTCAGCTGGCTAGGAAGTTACTCCTCGTGTATTTAGTCTGCACCTGTGACTAAATTGAAATGTTACCTTTTGTTCTGGTGTTACTTGTGAAGATCAAGTTCTATTTTTGACCTGCACACAAGGTGACTCAGACAAGGGCTCTGGAACCCTTGTGTTTCAGATGTGCCTTTCACTACTTTAATCGTTGACTGAGAGCATTTATTACCACTGGTCACTAGCAAATATATTTCATCCTGATTCCTGAGAAATCAGCTTTCTTAACTAGCCTGTGCATCTTCTCTGCAAATAATTTCTCATCTTTTGGATGAAAAATGTGATAGGTAATCATAGATATTTATTACAGTCATACAGTTTATAGATTCAATGCATACTTGTGTTGCTGTCAGTCAATTAATTTGAAACACTATTAATCACATTACTGTAAAATGAAAATTAAAATTGCTTATTCATAAAATCCCAAGTAGGCTATTACAGATATTTCAAGATAAAAACATACTTAACATTCTTACACTAACGTTAAGTTGGTAAGCTCTTTTTTTTTTCTCCTTTTCTTTTTTCTTCTATAGCTCTCTTCCACTTCATTGTCCTGACAGGGCAGGGTAGTCAAGTATTGCTTCCTTCTGCGTAACATGTTCTTCATTTGCAAACAATAGAGAGCCCCTTTCATGTTGGAATATGTCAGCTTTCCTAGCCAGTCTTCTTCTTGAAGTACTCCATGTAATTCAGACAGATTTAATCATGCTCTCACAAACTTACTTCATTTCCTTCTTATCAAGCAGATAGGTCATTCTTCTTAATTAAAATAAAAGTTTTTTTCACATTTGATACCCCATTAATCGACATAAAATGTCTTTTACACTGCTTGCTTGCTCCCTGTTCTCTTGCACCTTGCACAGAAAGTCTTTTTTCTTTTTCATGATGTACTTTTAGGTCATCCTGTATAAAAAACCTGGGAGAGAGCATTAAATGAAGTTACTAGTAAATCCTTTATTAGGCTACTGCAAAGTGACACTTTATATTGCAAAAGTGGCCACTGACTTACAATGTGAAAAAATAAATTGATTTTTCTGGTGTTTTTGGAGTAAAACACTTATGTAGTTACTGCAACATTTTATGTAATTTCTCCTCAGAGGAAATGTTTCATGATCATATCTCCCAATCAAAGAGACTGTTCACTACATTATAAGTAATAGGCATAGTTTCTGTAGAGACTGTGCAGTGGAGCTATACGAAGGTTATCAGTGAGATGCAAATAGCTGTTTTTTACTCCTTAGTTTATGACATGCCTTCTTCCCTTACTTGTATCTCTTGCTTTCAGCACAGATTTCACATTTTAATAAGGAATATGCAGATGTCTTTGCTCAAAGAGATGGGGCATGGCACACAGACTTTGACAGTTTGTTTCCTTTGCTTATTTCCATGTTCTTTTTGAGTATGCTTGAGTCATGTGAATACATGACAGCTGAAATGTAGCTGAAGAACTCTGCTTTGTATTTTTAAATGCTTAAAGCTTCAAACATTATTGTAACTTGGGCAAAAACCTTATATGTGAACAAAAGCCAAAATTTGGAAGATAATTTTATAGCATTACTGTGTTGGTGAATGTTAAATGGGAGGGGTAGGTACATTCCCAACTTATTCTAATTTTTCTCCTAAATTATGCTGTGAGGCTTCTGATACCACCGTCTGTTTTGGTTAAATTTCCCACCCTTACTTCTGCAGGTACCTCACACTCTTGCCGAATGCATTAAATTTTCAAAAAAATTTGCTTCCTTTCTGTGTCTATAGAGAACCATCAGATCCCTAAACTCAAAACCATTCTATCAAATTTAAGTTTATTCTCCTCAGAATAAACACCTGCTGAGGCAAAAAAAAAAATCGCCTTATAGTAGCTGCAGTTCAGATCCCATTCAAACCAGACTGCTGCCATCCCTTAGTCTCCTTATGCACCCTAATCAGAATCAAAAGATTTCTTCAGTGCCTCTAAAACTGAAACTTAGCATCACCATTGAAGGTTTCTTTATGTTCTTTTGCCCTTGTTTTGGGAAGTCCAGAAGGAGCCTTGGATGTCAGTGCGGCATAACCTGTAAAACTACAGCAATTCGTGCCATTTGCTTGGCTCTGTAGTACATCTTGTACATAGTTCCCTAAAGCTTGTGGCTTTATTCCTAAGTTGGATGTTTTGCTAGTGTATGTGGCTCTGTTAATTTTCTTCCTTGTGAAGGAAGAATTTAAAAGATTTTAAAAGATTTTCTTTTTAAATATACTGTTGCTCCGAAGATTCAGGAAGAGTGGGTTGTGCATGAAGACCTGGAAGGCCAACTCTGAGGAAAGCTGCAGTTTACTGTGGAAGAGCACATCTGGGGTACATTCTTGGCTGAGCAGCTTGATTGTCAACTCTCCTTCGGAAGGACTAGAACAGTTTCAGGAGCACATATGAATTGGTAGTACTTTTCCATTACAGATGTAATTTTTCCCAGATACTTTTTTTCTTTTTTTAATGGACAGAAGTACATCTTATTAGTTTGCAAATATCTGCAAGGGAAATCTAATCTTGGGCCAAGAGATACTGAGTTTGATTAAAGCAACGTGGCTTTTTGTCCTGGTTTCAGCTGAGACAGAGTTAACTTCCTTCGTAGTACCTAGTAAGAGGCTATGGTTTGGATTTGTGCTGAGCAGAAGGCTGATAAAATACTGATGTTTATAGTTGTTGCCAGGACAGTTAAGGACTTTTCAGTTTCTCGGCTGTGCCAGTGTCTGCAGGGGCAGGAGAAGCTGGGAGGGAGCACAGCCCCAATTACCAGTCTAGGATTCAACCTTAGGTTTAGGATTGAGACCCGGATTGGCCAGTGGTATATTCCATATCATGTGCATCGTGCCCAGTATATAGCTGAGGATCTATCTGGAAGTTCTCTCTCTCTGGGCCGTCTCTGTCTCTTCTCGGTCGTTGCTCCCTCTTGTATTCTTGGGCTCTTCTCTTTTCTGGGATTGCAGTTTCCGGACCCTGCTTCGGGATCACTGGCTGGGAACAGGTTGGGCCTTGGTCATCGGGTGGTGAGCAGTTGCACTGTGTATCATTCATTTACATATTTGTAAATTTGTATATGTTGTTGTTATTATTATTATTATTTTCAATTTTATTGTAGCTTAGTTATTAAATTGTTCTCGTCTCAAGCCATGAGTCACTTTTCCCCTTGCCCCTTTAGTTCTCTCCCTCATGGGAGGGGGCAGGGTGAGCGAGCAGTTGTGTGGTGTTTGGCTTCCAGTCAGGTCAAGCCATGACACTTTCTAATATTTTTAATTCGTTTAAAGGATGTGTACACTACTACATTCTTCCTTACGCCTGTCTGCATAAGCAGAAAGCAGTCAACAACAAAAAAAATACCAAAACCTTTAGAGGAATTTTATCTGTTTTGAAAATTCCAAAGAGGAAGGAGTGTGTTTTCTTCTGCATCTTGGAATAGTGGAGGATGCTTTTTGAATTATAGGTACTTGAAAGCAGAAGGGGACTGGAACTGTCCTCTTGTCTTTCTGTGTCCTGTTTTGACCATAATCTCAGTAATTCTTTATTAAATTTTCAACACTGGCTATCTCTCTCAACCTGCAATATATGTCTTCATATAAAAAAGATAATTTATTGAAAAAGTATGAGATACCTGGTTTAGGAATATTTTTCTTGACAGTAAAGGCTGTTGTTTGTTGATCTTTCCTAATGATTATGAGTGTTCCCCAATTAGTTAGAAGATTAATTCATTGAGGGGAGGCAGAGAAGATCTCAGTGACAGGCTACATCTAGGCAGACGTCCTGGTAAGGAGAACAGCTCAATTAAAATCTTAATTTTGCTTCCTTTGTCTCAAGGTCACCACAGAAAAAGTAGTTCACTGGAGTAGTATAATTCTCCAGATAAAGAATTTGTCTTCCTCAGTAGATACTCCAAATTAGAGATAATTTAAATTAATGAACTTTGTGATCACTGGGAATGTCAGTGAGAATATATCTGAGATGTCTGAAGCATGGGGCATCTTGTCACTGGATTTTTTTTTTCTGTGCTCCTTCAGAATATATTTTAAAAAATGTATTTATTCAAAAAAACTGATGGACATACTTACTAGTTCCGTAGCAGATTCACTCACTGTGAAACAGTAGAAATCCCTCCTCAAATGCATACACCAGTAACCTTGTCCATGCACACAGGGCTATTCCAGAAACCTCCGATTAAGAGATACTTGTAAGCAAGTTCACTCATTTCTCCAGAAACCCAGTGGCGTTCACTCAACTTGCAAAGTATTCCTAGCTGTATTCTGGAGACCTACAGCTGACAGACTGAGAAGACAGTATTACAGCTGTATCAGAGGAGGAACTAAGACATTGGTACTATTTAATAGGCTGTTCAGCCCTGTATGTGGTACATTTGTTACAAATAATGGTGCTGTCCCCCGTTTTCTAGGCAGTCAAAGGTCTGTAACAAATCATCCCAGTAGGCACTCTTCATAATAACCTGATGTGAGCTGTCAAAGCCAGTGCTACAGAATGTGTTTTATAAGAGGACATACTTCTTAATAAATGTTTGCTAAGCACCCAAAAGCAATATGCCAAACATGCCTTTCTGAGAGGCACTGTGGTCTGCATTCCTTACCAGAAACTGGTCTCACTCAGTGGATACCAAAATAGAGCTGTATCCTTCCCATCTCAGATTCTTATGATAATGGAGATGCTGTTAGGGAGGTACAGTTTGATGAGTGTGATGACATTGCTTTTCAATCAGCCCCATCCTTTTGCATGCTTTTCCAAGTATAATCACTGGTAACGGCCAACTTTGGATCAGATTTGGTACGGCTTCTTTATAGCTAACAGGGTAAACACTATTCTATTCACATTTATAGAGAGAATCTGTTTAAAAGAGTCTTCTAAAAACAGTTTTGTTTTTAAGGAGATAAGCTAAATTATGTAAGATTTTTATTTAAGTATCTCAGCAACATAAAACTATCAGGCTCTTAGCCCTTGAATGGACTGCTTTATGTTTTTTCAAAATGGTCCTGCTAGCATCACTGTCCTCACATCCTTTTCTTAGAGCAAGACTCAAAATGTTCTCATGCATGTTTTTCTTTTATATCAGAAATACTCTTCCACTGAGTTGGTACATCCACTGTGGGTTTCTTTTTTGTCCTTGGCACCTACTCAGTTTAATACCTTTTGCTGAAGACTGGATTTTCATTGGCTGTCAGCTTGAAAGCGTAAGATGCATCTTGATTCTTTAACATACACTGTTTCAAAATGACAGGATAATACTGAACTGTTTTCTGCAAATTTTTAGAAAGGGGACTTTTCTCTCTTGATAGCTTGTTCAGTATTTACTATAAGGCAAACATAAGTTTGCGTACTTACACATTCTAGCATACTTCTTAAATGCTTTGCTTTTAAAATTTTGTTCTCCTTACATTATATTATATTTAATTTTTGATTTTGTTTCAATTGCTGGTTTTTGCATTCAGTTTTTCTTTTGATTATTGGTTATATCAGTTATTATTCTAGAAGGAATGAAAAGATCACATACTGATATGAAAGAAAACAACTGCTGAATTGTGATTTGTTTTCTTTTCTGGCTAGTAGGATGGTAGTTAAAAGAGACATGTGTGATCTTAGATCATAAAAATATGCTCTGAAACCTCAATAAAATGCCATTCATGAGATTTTATTGCTGTTTAGAAAATACTTTTTTTCAGCCAAATGGTGCAGGTCTCTTGAGCGGAGAGTGACTGGCTGTGTGTGATGTGTTCACAGGGCGGTTAGCTTGGGCTCTGGAATTAAAGGTATAAAGAATAGTGCCTTTGGGACTTCTTCCCACACTGTTAGGGCCAAATTCAACTAACCCAGCATGTTGCAGGGAGAAGGAGTCCACACTGAGGCTTAATCAGCCATTTCATATATGTCATTTTTGGCTTTGCATCTGTTTGCTTGATTAACAAAAGCAGGAGAAAAAATTACAACAGAACAAACTTATTTGTTGAACTACTGAATACTTTTATTAAGGTCCTTATAGTATTAGTATTTTTCTTAACAAAGAAACACTCATACCATTATCTTACAGATTTATTTCAGAGTTCACCCTGAGTTTGTATTTTTAATGCTCTTAGCTTCAATAAAAGCTAAAGGTTGCAAGGTTTTCAGGTTAAAGGTTTCTTTTCTAGTTCAATTGTTGTCAGCTTTCAAAGTAATTGCAGAACTTGATATATAATTAATTAGATATTTAATTTCTGAATCCTGATTTTGAATTTGACATCAGTTATGAAATTATGATTAATTAATTTCATCACAAAACTTATTTCCTAGTAAACAGATGCTGAGAATTTAAATAGTTGGGAAGCTGCCCATTAGT
Organism: Syrrhaptes paradoxus; assembly: GCA_013400615.1. NCBI lineage: Eukaryota > Metazoa > Chordata > Aves > Pterocliformes > Pteroclidae > Syrrhaptes > Syrrhaptes paradoxus. The sequence goes on along the minus strand of VZTO01018529.1, from coordinate 3,458 downwards.
TTTATTAAGGTTTTTTTAGCTTCACATTAGTGGGGTGAATAGGTGTAGTGGATTATATCTACAAAACTGGAATAACAGATTAGTGAAACCATGAGGTGCTGTACATGCTTACCTGCAGTTTTAAAGTGTCTCCGGTTTACTGTGTTCTATCTGGCCCTGTCTGAAAGTGAACCTAGTGTGAGATGTGCTGGCTAATGTGCTGACTGTATCGGGAAGTGTGCATTGATATCATGCAGATAATTCTTAACACTGAGGAAAGACAATGACCAGTGTAGAGTTGAGATCTGCTTCTAGTCTTTGACTTCCACACCTCTTGATTCAGATACTGTTAGGCTCCTGTTCCTAAAATTTAGGGCAAGCTGGTTTCCCATAGCCTTTCTAGTCTTCATCCCTTGCCCCCTCCAGTGCTGATGTGAACACACACTATGTTTTTAAAAATCAAAGTTTTCTAGTTTCAGGAAATGAAGTCCACTCTCCCCATCTCTTAAAGCCACTGTGGGGCTTCTTGACTCGAATACAGCAGACCAGTTAAATTTTCAAGGTCTGTTAATATTTTCATTGGCATATGTTCCCTTGTCATATAAATGGCACAGAACAGCGAGGAACAGTGTAACAAAATGATGAGAGATTGTGGAAGGAGAAGCTCACAAGCAGAAGAGGTAACTGAGTGCTGAAGTCTGCCAGCAGTGCATCCAAATAGGACCAACTCCTTGAAAGTATGTTGATTCATCTTTTAGCTAGGACACAACGTGCAACAGTGACAGTAATATTAAAACAAGCTTTCTGAAAAGCATTATTTCTTTTACTTAGTAATTTAATGCATAATTTTTTTACCTTAGTATAACATTGAAGAATAGTGACAAGCAACTTCAGAAGCTAGGATTGCTAGGTACAGCCCAACAGAGCAAAGGAAGAGGCCCAGATAATGCTTACTGTTCAAACAAAAAAAAAAAAAAAAAAAAATTCAGCCACACTAAAATCTGTGTAGATCTTCAGCAGTGTATCTCCCCTGATCCTCATTTTTCAATGCGTAAGATAGGGAACTTTGTTCAACCGTTGGCAACTTTCCTTTGTCAATCAGACACCCGGTTGTGGTGATGGGACTGTGTTATGTGGTCAGTCCTGTTTCCTTCATCACTCATGTAGCTTCCTTTCATCACTTTCTTTTTCTTGAGGTTAAGCAATTAGGCTTTCCAAACACTGCCATTATTGTCTGTGGTTTGGTGATCAACCACTGGTAAGGTGAAGTCAGTTTTGAGCAACTAAAAGATAAAGCAAAACCTTTCAGAACGGGTTTTTTCTTATTTTCAAAACAAAGTAGCATTTTTGGGAAGAGTTTCTGCTTGGCTTCCTTCTGTTATACTTCACAAAATGTAAATGTTTTCCTTTGTGTATCAAAAATACAAAAAATAAAAAAAACAAACCCCAACACCTCAGCTCTGTCACTGTGTTTATGATCTTTTAAAGTTGTAAGTTAAGGTTAAGGATATGGCCAACTAAAATATTTGGTGGAGCAGACCTTAAAAACAAAGACATGATGAAGGAAATGGTGGGGGTAATGTGGCAAGTTGGACACTTTCCTGTGAGTTTTAAATCAATCCACCTCAGATCATTAGCATCCAATTGTGTTTATATTATTGTTTTTTTGCAGTAAAAAATTCCTTTTTTTGTCACCCATCTAATCATTAATAAACAAGACTGCTAATAAGGGTCTGGACAACTAAGCCAATTGTTTTCTGCCTTCCAGCCTTTCCTTCCAGAATTTTTTCCCATTGTAGTGTGTTTTGTGCTCTGACCTAAATTGCGGTAGTATTGTTATCTTTCACATAGCTGCTCCGTTTCATTCCATGAGTGAGTAAATGTATTCCTCTGTGTCTCTTAGGACTACAAAGTGCTTTGAGGTCTTATGCAGTTATATCAACTTTTTTAAGGAGGGCAACAGAGGAGGAGGTGCTCATCTCCCTTCTCTGGTGACCAGCGATAGGACACAAGGAAATGGACTGAAACTGTGTCAGGGGAAGTTCAGTTTGGACATTAGGAAAAGGTTGTTCACTGAGAAGATGGTCGGTCACTGGAACAGGCTCCCCAGGGAAGATGTCATGGCACCAAGCCTGTCAGAGATCAAGGAGCTTCTGGATGATGCTCTTAGTTATACGGTTTGATTTTAGGTAGTCCTGCAAGGAGCAGGGAGTTGGACTCAAGTATCCTTATGAGTCCCTTCCAACTTGAGATGTTCTGTGAATCTCTATTATGCATTATAGAATCTAATATTTCATAATACGAGGCACATTGGAAAATTTAAACAAAACAATATATTGCTTCATTGCATACAGTTTTCTTTGCAGTTTATTTCCATAATGTTGACTATTTCATCAGTTTACCTTATGTTGAGGAGGAAAATATCCTTTAAAGTAAATTAAAGTTCATCTGTCCATCAGGATTAGTAGCTGCAGCAACAGTGCACTGTCCTGTGGGTGGTGGTAACGCTCCATCAATGAAGGCTGGAGCTAAACAATCTTTCTGACATGGCTGACTGACACATAGAAATACTTGCTGAGTACCCAAGTCAGATGAATAAAACAGACTGTTTCTATAGCTGTGCACAAGATCTGCATATTTTTTCCTAGTGTGTGTATTCATTAGGTGAAATACGGTATATGTGTACATATTTTATACTGAAGGTGAGCTTCTGTGGTGGTTTGAAAGTGTTGCAAATATAGGTTGTACTTGGATTATTATAAAAACACTGCTGTGTGTTAGGCACCTAACTGTGAAGGAAAAATATAAAATTCAGGAATTATAGGAATTGTGTGAAGGAATTATAAAATTCAAATTGATGTATGCATATTTTCAGTTAACATTTTGTCACCTTTTATTTTACAAGACAACATTGGAAATTCTGCCAGGAAAGATAACCAGATGAGGATAATAGCTTATGTTACATTAACATGTATCATGAAAATCCGTATGAGGAAAGAATTAACAACTATATATGCTGATGTGCATTACACTAAAAGATAATGAGATTGGTATTTAAATTCAAAAAAATATTCATTGTTGAACAGAAAAAAAATAATTTCATAAAAGCCTTAATAAATAATAGGGGCTACAAAGCAATTAATCTTATTAGAGAGGAAAACTCTTCCAAAAGCCTCATAGGTAACAAAGTGACTTTCCACTTTTCAGGAATACTTGATGGTACACTGGTTTTCTATTGCTTATATTCATCTTCATGTTTTAAAATTATTTTAAAATGTGAACTTTTCTCATTTGAGAGTGTTCATTGCTTATTGTGATATTTTAATTAATTCCCCATGGTGTTCTGGTATACCTCATCACCGGAAATTCAAGAATTTCATACAGAAGTGGAAAGGTGTGGCTTTTTTTTTAAGTGATGCAGCTTTGTTTCACTAAGAAAAAGGATAAAGTCATAGAAATTAATAGTTATTTTCAGTATC